>VOPJ01006170.1:0-10668 GCA_014673585.1 Semibalanus balanoides
AGCTGTGCAAAATTTGGCGGCGCTGCGCGCCGCCGTTTTCCCGCTATCCCGGAAAAACCTCAGGGGGGTCAAAATGACCCCCCACCATGGCGAGGGTTAAAGTTTATGACCAAATCAACGTGCTTCGTACACAATAGTTCCTTACTCGAAGCGAAATGACTCCATTAGATGTCTTCTTAAATCAAAACAATGGGGGTTAGGTATTGCTGCCTCAATTTGACGGACACAATAAAACGCTAACTCTCCGATCATTGATCAGCGCTGGAATCAACTCATGATGACCTCGCCTCTGGCTGACGCAGAACAATCCGATAAGCCATGCGCTGCCTATGGGGGGCATATGCTCGCCACGAACACTGTACCGCTGGGCGCATGGTCTCGTATTGACTGTTTTCAACTAAACCCCAAGTCTTCGACCAACAATAGTGGGCCGCTGCTGACCTCGCCTCTGCTAATCAGTGATCACTATAACCCCATCGACCAACAATAGTGAGCCGCTGCTGACCTCGCCTCTGCTGATCAGTGATCACTATGCCCCTATCGGCCTCGACCATCAATGGTGGTCCGCGTGACGGCGCAGAGGTGTCTGGAGCGGTAGGACTGCAACATTCCGCGGTACAGCCGACATTCTAAATAGCCGCGGGTCACAGAGCATCTGACTGGTAAACATCACTAACCAGCTGACACACATGGCTGTCTGGCGTAAGGCGTTAACCACTGCACGTTAGTTACAGTTGGCTGTATGTTAACATTGTTATTGCGCCCGTCGCGCGTCTCAAATTTCCGAGGCGATTTATGCAGTTCTGTGATCCATATCGTCGATAGGCCCGTCACCTTACACCCAGTTCACACCGGACACGCCATACGTCAAAACGCATAGTCAACGTCGAACGCATGCGTTTTGACGGACGCGGACACGGTGAGGAGCGAGTTGAACATTTGCAGCTTGACGTATCGGAGCACATGCTCTTCCTTAGGTATGGGTATCATCCAGGAGTTACCAGCTAATTACCGATTATATATTATTCATTTGTATTATTTATTACTGATTTTGATGGGACGAACAACATTCCATTTGCAATGACAAGATCTTCTTTTTTTAATCTAAAAATATATTTTTGTTCAAAAATGTTTATTTTTTGTTCTTGTTCATGTGGGTTTTTTGTTCTTGTTCATCCCAAAAAATGATATTTTTGTAAAGGTCATTGTGGTCAAGTGGTCTGACCGGTTTTCATGCAGCAAACGTTTTTGAACTTGAAATGTACTGGTGTTCAACATATCGCAAGACAAGTACCAAAATGAAAAATAATAGGCGCATTCAGGGTTGGTAAAATGGGGGACTTTTTATAAAAAGTTTACAAACGTGCTGTTGGCTGTTACGTGTTTTGTTTAAAAGTTATGAACGTTAGTGGGGTGGCGGGGGCATTATTTTTGTAATTCAATTGAATGCGAATATATTAGCGACAAAGCGGAATCAAGTTAAAACAGTGTTGGAGCACTATTCACGTCACGCTTTACCAACTTGTGAATTTGACGGTTCAGCTCATTTGAAAGAGGGTACTGCCTCTCATTTTGTTATACCGGAGTGCACCTCTGCCCAAAAATATATGTAATCCCAGTATGTATGATGCATATTGCAGTGAAAACGTTTCTGACGTAATTATTGCACCGCAAACTACGAAGTAAGTATGCGCCACACAACCGCATTCGTAACACCCTCCCCAAAATATACACTGGAACCGCCTCTGCTAAGACAATTTGTAAACATTTTGGTACAACATATGTAAATAATTTATAGGAAACGTCAGAAAGCTGCAGGACGCTAGGCTTAACGGTTTTGGAGCAGCAAGCGAAAAAAAAACATCGGAGGCAATTTTTTCGTCAAAATCATTTTTATTGCAATATGCATCACACATACTGGGATTGTACTTATTTTGGGGCATTGGCGCACTCAGGTACACAGCTTGGAAGGCGATACCCTCCTTCATATTAAGTTCAACTTCAAATTAGCAAGATGATAAAAAGCGGTACGTTCATTGTGCCCCCCCCCCCTACGTCGAAACGTATGACGTGTCCTCGCTGCTTACCTGGATCCGCCTATGCGCAATACATTCCATGTAATAGATTATAAATTACAGCAAATTATGCCCACATGTGACATTCATATCGTCCCAAACAATCACGAACAACACCTAATTGTTATCAGAGAGACTCCCAATTTGACATCCCCTGGATACGCATATGTTGTTTTATTTTAGTACAAGTGTCTTTTATATATTGAATAACACCCAATTTCAAGTTCCAAAATGTTTGTTGCATAAAAATCGGTCGAGCCACATGGCCGCAATGACTTTACAAAAAATGTGTCACTTTCTGATGTATACGTCAACGCCAAATCTTGAACATGGTTCAAGATTTGACGTACGCCAGTTTTGACGTGCGCCGGTCGCAGTCAGCTGTTGACGTACGTCGAGTTCACACCAAAATCAGGCAAATGGCGTGTCCGCGTACGTCAGATTGGCGTTGACGTGCACGTCTTGACGTATGGCGCATCCGGTGTGAGCTTGGTGTTAGACATGGTGTGAATTATTTAGACGATCGTTTGTATTTTGTCAAAAAGCGAATGGCAACCAGTCAAAATTATTATTTTAATGACCCTTTGGGACAGTGAGAAATTCAATTTGTGGCGCAATGAGTGCAGTGCAGTTAAATGCAATGTAGCATGCCAGCTGTAGTTAACTCGCAGCACTCTCATGAGTAGAATTGTTTGCACTGTGAGTGCGGCACAAGTTAATTAAAATGAAGTACATGGTTAATCAATTGAACGTTTCTGAACCTGATATACAATAATAAGCGGCGAGTACCTAATTTATAAAAATGTCAAATTGTGGATGGGATGATTTGACAATTCAGGGGTTCCTTACATCTATGTACAGTACCTATGTAATATGTTGAACGAACATCGTAGTCACCGCGCGTTAGTTATAGTCGTCAGCTGAATTAATATTTCACCCTATGAGTGTAGACTTCGCAGAGAATTCCGACGTTATAGCTTCAGGACTCAGGAATTCGGCCGCAAATAGGCTTCGCTGTGTATGGTGAAGACCAACGATGTAAGTATAATGTAATAAAGAAGTGATTGGGTCCTGAAAGTATAAACTATCTGCTTCATCAAAGACAGTGTGTTTGATGCTAGTATATGAGTTTAAGAAATGTGGAAACAAATACATTACAATTATCCCTCTCCTTTAGATAAGTGTAGTTCAAGACTGACATTGGTACCTAACCTATACTGAATTTGTGAAATAGGATGAACTCCTTTTCAGAGTTCGTCATGGGCTTGGCTGGCCCCTAAGTTATGGGTTCGGCCTTGGCTGGGCCTGGGCTGGGCCTCAATTTTAAGAAAATCACTGGACTGCGGACGGGCCTGGGCTGAGATTTTCAAAGTAATGCGCGCGCCGTGCACGCCAGCTCAGAGTTGACAATATTTTAACCAGCAGCTTACTTCCACAGCAACACACAGGTAAGTGATATTGTTTCTCCTTTATTGTATGCAAGTAAATATGCTAGGATAATGATTGCAAACTCTGCGAAAATAATTATTTTCTTAACTTGAATGGGCCGGACCGTGCATGGGCCTCAATATTATGAATTTCACTTCCGCCTGGTCTGGGCCTGGGCTTGGTGCTCTCGGACCTGGTCTGTGCTGGGATGGGGGTTGGTGGGCCATGACGAACTATGCTCCTTTGATGCATGATCATAGCCGGCATTGCCGGTCTATCGCACGGCAGAGTTGGCCTCAGGGCTGGCGCCGCAATATTTCACATCCCGTTATTCAGGGAATCAATAAACTAATTTGTCCACCTGCTGGCCTCTTAACAGGGACTTCGTTCATGATATACCTACGTATTAATCAGCAGAGCGAGACAGATGCGCAGAAGCGGCATCAAATGACTATTTGTCTGTACGATCTCTTCCCTGTTACGAGCGAGCGCGAGGCGCCCCTTCGTCTTTACGTGGTATACGGGAAAAATATGATTATAAGCGGTCCCACCCGACCCGACCCGACCCGACCCGGGCGACGCTTTTGAGAAGCAGATATCTTTGCAACCGCACGTCCGATTGACAAGCAGGTTTCTTTTCTGAGTAACCCAATCTAACCTACCCTGTTAGATACCAGTGCCGACTCATGTGGGTGTCGGGTGACTATCACTGCGCGTGGCGCGTGCCGCGTGAGGGGTGTTGAAAGGTGTTTTATCGCATAAACTCCGCAACGGCTGGGCTGATCGTGTTCGAATTCGGTGTTTGGTTAGGGACCCCCTCAGCCGCCGCTTTTCCACTAGCTTCTGAACGTGCGTACGTGCACACCCCTACTCTATATCTCAGAAACGGCTGAACCGATTTTGGTCAAGTTTGGTGTGTGGTTAGTGACCTTGCATCCGCTGCCTTTCCACAAGTGAGAGGTGAGGTGGCTCTGCACGTGCGCACCCCTAGTATATATATATATAAAATATGTATATATATATATATATCAGGAACGCCTGAGCCGATTGTGTACAAATTTGGTATATAGATAGGGACCTCTCAGCCACCCCTTTCCCACAAGTCAGGGGTGGTTTCCTCTACACGTGCGCACGTGCGCCCCCTTTCTGCATCTCAGAAACTACTTACCCGATCCAGTTGAAATTCACCATACATTTCCTTCGCGCTCGCTCGTTCACCGCCAACTACGGCGCCTTACTGGTTATATTATAATGCTCAGTTCCCGTCCTTATCTTGCAGCCCATCATCAGCAGCTAGTAACCAGACTCCCAGAGTCAGCTACGCACTGCTTGCCGCGCTGCTGATGCCGAGTTAGTTTTGGGGCCGGCCGGCGTTGGCGCTGGTGTCGCGTCGCTGGGCTCCGTCGGGCGCCAGGCCGTCAGTGCGGGCGAAGAGCGTGGTGCTGTGCGTGTGTCGTCCGGTCGGGCCGGACCGGCGTCGGACAATCTCAGTGCAGTGGACACACACACACACACACGGCCGGCGTCACACATTGGAACCTGCGGAGCCGGAACATTAGGCAAGGTGAGTCTGACGGAGACCGACCCATTAGGCAAGGTGAGTCTGACGGAGACCGACCCATTAGGCAAGGTGAGTCTGACGGAGACAGACCCATTAGGCAAGGTGAGTTTGACGGAGACCGACCCATTAGGCAAGGTGAGTCTGACGGACACCAACCCATTAGGCAAGGTGAGTCTGACGGACACCAACCCATTAGGCAAGGCGAGTCTGACAGAGACCGACCCATTAGGCAAGGTGAGTCTAACAGAGACCGACCCATTAGGCAAGGTGAGTCTGACGGACACCAACCCATTAGGCAAGGCGAGTCTGACAGAGACCGACCCATTACGCAAGGTGAGTCTGACGGACACCAACCCATTAGGCAAGGTGAGTCTGACGGACACCAACCCATTAGGCAAGGTGAGTCTGACGGACACCGACCCATAAGGCAAGGTGAGTCTGACGGACACCAACCCATTAGGCAAGGCGAGTCTGACGGACACCAACCCATTAGGCAAGGTGAGTCCTGACGGACAACCATACCATTATGGCAAGTGCGAGTTTAAACAGAGACCGGACCCATTAGAAACAAGGTGAGTCTGTACGGACCCACCAACCATTAGGCAGGCGATTCTGACAGAGACCGACCCATTAACGGGGGCAGGTGAGTGAACGACAACCAACCATTAGCAAGGGTTGAGTTGACGGACACCAACCCATTAAGGCCGGTGGAGACTGAACGGACACCGACCGCCATAAGGCAAGGTGAGTTGACGGACACCAACTCATTGGCAAGGCGAGTCTGACGGAAACCGACCCATTAGGCAAGGTGAGTTTGAAACGGAGGACGCGACCATTAGGCAAGGCGAGTCTGACGACACCACCCATTAGGCAAAGGTGAGTCTGACGGGAGACCGACCGATTAGGCAAGGTGAGTCTGACGGACACGACACATTAGGCAAGGTGAGTCTGACGGACACCGGGACCCATTAGGCAAGGCGAGTCTGACATGAGACCGACATTAGGCAAGGCGGAAGTCCTGACGGACACCAACCCATTAGGCAAGGTGAGTCGACGGAAAACGAGTGCCGGCTGAAATTGTAGAACTAACGGAAAAATAGAACAGTCCTCTTACTAGCGAAGAAGCAACAGACTATTCCTTGGTCTGGATCTCATAGACCCTTTGCCAAGCGGTATGACCTGATCGCTGATATGTGACACGGACATTCTAATTCATTGTAATGATTGTACTCGATAGGTGCATTGGAAACATATAAAAGAACAGAGTGGGCGCTGTACTCCTTGGTCTTGATCTCTAGTGGCGCCTAGCTAAGAAAATCTGCTGTCCCCGGCTAGCGATCCAGGTGATGTGTTCACAATCTTAAATAGAGGGAGCACATGGCATGTGTTTTGAGCGATTTAAGCACCCAATGTTGAATTATATTGGTTTTGGAAGGGAAGGTGGGCACTTCCTAAATTGTGGCCATACTCAGTATGGCCACAATTTCAAGAACGCAATCCAAGAAGAGGATTTATGCTTCGACAATAACAATAAAGTTCTTATATATTCCAACCAGGTTTATTCTGCAATTATTTCTTCCATAACTGTTCTAGCACATGGTTCAACATGTGGAAGTCCTAAATTGGATTATACAAAAAAATGTAATAAAGGAACTGATCAGGCTATTCCATATCATATTCAAACTCAGAAAATAGTTAAGTACAACAGATTAAGGAGCTTAAAACACTCATTGGTTCTCCCTCAAAGTTAATTTTGTATGCCTTAAATGCAAGTCTCTTCAGCAAAAATGCTGGGCATATAATTTGCAGTCTAATATCGTGCGTATATGACGTTGTCGGTAAAGACGGTGCTTCATGGTTCCGAATGGTAAATCAAAGGATATGACCAGCTCATGTTGTGTAAATCAAAGGATACGATAGCTCATGCACGTACACGTACAGTTATGTTTGGCGTAAAAAGTGTGCAATGTATTGTGAACCTGAATATTTTGCGGAGAAAGATATATATGTGCATATGCAATGGAAGACTGGAATATTATATATATATATATATATAGCCCATGCTCCTAATTCCCATAATATATGATGCAACTGTATCATCGTCGAATTTTCTCTCACATAAACTTTGCCAATTAAGTTTGGAATGTTTTGTACAGACTTCACCACTCGAAGACAGTGAGAGATTTGTAAGTGATCAAATAGCTCGTATGAATGGTATTGAAACTCCGGAGAAATATAGGTGCTGCACGCTGCACTTGATTTGTTTCGACCATCCATGTAGATGGCACAATGCACAATGCACATTCAATCGTCTGTAAATCTCAATAAATATTTATTGGATTTTGTGAAAAGTTGTTAATGCATAGCAATACTTCGAAGTTTTTTGCCGCCTCTTACTGCATTTTGTTGGTACAAAGACTAAGTTTAAAGTTAAAAGGTATATTCAGCTGTCGGTAATGCACGCTTCATTTACATTATTACGTTTGATACTAGAACTGAAACAAGCTCTCATCTCACTCCATTCTGAAGATAGCCCTAAAGACAATTCCATCGTAGTGTTGTTGTTGAACTTACTGCTCATTCAGGACCAGTTTCCGACCAGTATAGTGGAAATGGCCGACATAATGTGGGCTTGCACGACCCATCGAATTCCTCACGCTGCAGACCAGACTACCGTTCCTGCAGCTTGCTCTGAATGTGGCGGGGGATGGAATGAAGACTGCGTGGTCACTTATTGGCCATGCCTGCAGCTGGATGTGCTCGGCTGTTTAATGCTGCGGCTGTTTGTTTGTGATTGGCCTGCATGAGCTGGATGAGGCTGATGGCCGGACCGGTCACTGTCGGGGGCGAGGGTCGGCACGCGGAGACATAGACGGTCCCGGCCCGGCGGGTGGCTGCTGAGGCGGGTCCCGGCCCGGTGGGTGGCTGCTGAGGCGGGTCCCGGCCCGGTGGGTGGCTGCTGAGGCGGGTCCCGGCCCGGCGGGTGACTGCTGAGGCGCTGCTCGGGACCGCTGAGGCGCTGCTCGGGACCACTGAGGCGTTACCCGAGACCGCTTCCACGGGAGTCAGAGGATTCAGTGGCGGATATTGTTATTGATGTGGGATGCGTTGAACTGCAGGTTATGGGATGATGTTTGTTCGAACACCATTGAACCACACGTGGTTGATTAATTAAAGGTGTAATGATTAACATGAAGATGGAATTAATATGTAAATTGGACAACCTTCATTCAAATGTTAAAATAACGAAGCTCGATATTACGTGTTGAATTGGGACATTTTGGAAACTTACGTTATTGTAATA
Source organism: Semibalanus balanoides (assembly GCA_014673585.1). Taxonomy (NCBI): domain Eukaryota; kingdom Metazoa; phylum Arthropoda; class Thecostraca; order Balanomorpha; family Balanidae; genus Semibalanus; species Semibalanus balanoides. The sequence continues at coordinate 8,369 of VOPJ01006170.1, forward strand.
TATAATATATTAGTGGTGTCCAATCGGTTAACCAGAATTTCGGTTACCAAAATGTGTGACCGATATGGTAATCGGTCGGTCAGAACCTTATAAACTTTTGGACACTTTCGGGGGCAAGCTTGACCCAACCAATTGACTTTTTTGACACATTTTTTACGCATTTTTTTTCTATCCAACAATTTGATACACAGTTTGCTCGAAATTTCAATTATTTAAACGTAAATTTCTTTGGTCCTGTTGCGGCATCCACTATTTTTGCTTTGCAAATGTATTTAGTTTACCTTTTTCAACAAATATAATTGTTTTGTGAAAACCTGTAACATGTGCGTTTGTGAATTATGATGTTAAATGTATATTGCATATCAAACGTACTATAAAGAAATGTTTGGCATTTAAATACTGCCGCATTCTGAAACCTTGTATTTATATATAATATAATATATATATAATATATAAATATATACTAATGATATATATTATATATATATATTAACCGGAGCGCCGCAGAAGAGCTAGTGCAAAAAAGAGCTGGTGCTAATTTTAGCTTAGTAACATTAGGACTAGTGTAGGAAATCGTCTGGTGCTCAAAAAGACTTAGTGGACAAAACAGCTAGGCTACTGAAAAGAGCTAGTCTTTCGGTGCTAGTGGACAAAAGAGCTAAAAGTGTTTCTCAGAAGAAAGAGCTAGTTAAAAATGGCTAAGTGCGGCTAGTGGAACTTCTAATTTGTCTCTGTGTTAAATTTTTGCAACTAAAAAAGAGTTAGTTTTATCAAAATGGCTAATGAATTTATTCCTTTTGAAATGTTTATGCTTTAATCGATGCACAATATCTTCCCGAGAAAATCACGCATGTATGGGCGTGTTTTTTCAGGCAAACCTGACTTTTCGTGTAGGTCAATGTCTTGATTTTGTGGCATATCGAATTCAAATTTTCACAAGTTTAGGTACGTTTTTTTAGGGGGCGTTGGTACAGCTAGATATAGGGGTGACGGAAGTCTTAAAATCTTACAAAGGAAAAGACAGATTAGTTTATAACGGTTATATTATTCGCAGAAACACTACAAACATTACGTCACAAAGCTGGAAATGTGAACACAAATATTGTAAAGGTAGTGCTTCGACACCAATTTATTACCAAATCGGCGTGCAAGTTATATATAAATAAGTTACAATATTTACATATATAATACAATATTTCGCTAAACGTTTGAAAATGATGATACAGTTGGCGCTTGACGAACGACGTGTTTGCTTCTTTATATGTATTTATTTTTCAACATTACACTATATGTATACATGGGGAAATACATGAAAAACGATGTTCAGAATTAAATTCGAAAACATATATAATAGCTAAGAAGTCTCAGATCGCAACGACAAAAGGCCTCAGTGAATTGGAATTTCGAAATAGGGCTAAAATGGTGAACTTCAGCCTCAGTTCTTGATCAGCATGGCGGTACACCAACTGTACCGGACTAGCTCTTTGTTAATTGCCGCACTAGCTCTTTTGTCCACTAGCACCAAAAGAGACTAGCTCTTTCGTAGCACTAGCTCATAACGAAGCCCAAAGTTGTTTCTGTTCACCTAGCCCTTTTGAAAACGCTAGCGGATCTTTCTACCTAGACCTACTGTTGACTAGCTCAAATTGCACTAGCTCTTTTTTCACTAGCTCTTTTGTAGTGGACCCATATATAACACCAGCTTAAAAAATAGAAGTTTATAGCGGATGTTTTTGAGCACTTTACTGTGCTCTTTATCAGCCTGGTTGGGGTACATATTCATACACTCACAACCAAATTTGAAATATCAATACACAAGCACAATTGAGTATTCGTCTAGATCCGCTAAAAGACAGATTTGAAGACCACAACACCCCTAACATTTGCTTCCTAATGTTCCCCACCATCTATAACTACAAATACTTGTAAACGAATCCGGCAAAATTCCTAGCATAGGTACCAGCCAGCACACCTCTCCTTCTAATCATAACAAATCTAAAGATAGCTCAACATAAACACGTACAGACGCATGCACTGCATAACTTTCATTTGCAATACTTGGGGTCGAATTCGCAGTGACATCTTGCACACTCGGTAACAATACAAACACGCTTTGTTTGATACAAACACGCACAAACATGCATACAATGCACATTTTAAACTACATGAACATTGTCTTACATACCTGACATATCCTAATATTGCATTATATACCTCAAATGTCTACTTCATCTTCATCATCATCATTTATTTCGTTTGGCGCTCCATATATGACATGGCTTTTCAGTCCAAGTGTCATT
>VOPJ01006171.1:0-28707 GCA_014673585.1 Semibalanus balanoides
ATCTGTTGACCTGTGATCTATTGACCTGTGATCTGCTGACCTGTGATCTGTGACCTGTGATCTGTGACCTGTGATCTGTTGACATGTGATCTGGTGCATCTGACCTGTGATCTAAGACCTGTGATCTGCTGACTTGTGATCTGTTGACCTTTGATATATTGACCTGTGATCTATTGACCTGTGATCTGTTGACCTGTGATATGTTGACTTGTGATCTGTTGACCTGTAATCTATTGACCTGTGATCTGCTGACCTGTGATCTATTGTCCTGTGATCTATTGACCTGTGATCTGGTGCATATGACCTGTGATCTGTAACCTGTGATCTGTTGACCTGTGATCTGTTGACCTAGTGTGATCTGGTGCAGTCGATACAGTGGATTGAGATGCCCGAACAGTCGCCATCCAGGAGTCCGGGGAACTCAGATGGCTAGGTTAGAGCCTTGGGCTCGGTATTCCATGGGTTCCAGATTCAAGTTGACAACTGGCGAGGTTATTCAGGTCATTCAGGTCCCCTGCTAGGGTCGGAGCGTGAAAGACCCTGCAGCTATAAATGACGATAGTCGTATCGGTTCTAAGGCCCGTATGTCTCCCACCATTAACACCTAAAACACTGAGAAGGCGAACATGACCAATGGCATTGTTCATGGTCAATGTGCGGTATTTCCACTGCACTGCAGCAAGGAAACCACGTTACCAAAAATGCATTTTGAGGAAGTTGTAAACACAAATATCCAAGACTATTTCCTCTGGCATCACGTTTCCGCGGTAAAATTGCTGTTTGACCGCCAAAAAGTAATCAGGATATCCAGGAATCCCTCCTCTCGGAGTTGAACTAGTAGCGTACGCCGTGTCCAACAGCGTCTGACTCCGCCGTCTGTGCAGCAGGTGAAGTCGGAGCGCGGGGTCGGCAGGATGGTCCGCTTCGGTGACCTCCTGCTGACGCGGCTGATACTCGGCGTCGGCCCTGTCAACCGGTGGCCGCTTTGCCGCAGTGACATCCTGAGGCACTTGGACACGGAGCCGGACCCGGCGGCGCGCTGGCGTCAGTTCGGCCAGCTGACGGACGCCTGGCGCGAGGCGGAGCGGAGCGACGCCAGCTGTTGTCTGCAGGCTTGCTGGCCGCCGCCGTCCAGCGTTCACCTGGGGCCCGTCTGGGCGGCGGCGCCGCTGTCTACAGCAGCTGCTGGGATGCGATGGAGAGAACTCGCCGCCCGCCGTGAAGGAGGAGATGGTGTCTAACAGGGACTCCTGGTCTGTCTGGACTCCTGGAGGTCTGAACTCCTGGTTCTGCGTCAGGCCTGACGACGTGGAGACGACCGACACTGGCCGTGAAGCAGGCTCTGCTGGACCTGCCTTGCAGTGGTGCAACAGTGATTCGGGACAGGATGGTGTGGCAGCGCAGGGCCTGAAAAGCCGCCACAGCCACGTGCATTGATCGGGGACAGGAAGCGAAACTGAAAGGACGCGGCCACTTTCTGCAAACTTACCGCGAAGGCGATATGCTAGGATCGTGATACCTCACTTATGGCGATTAACAAAGGTCTCTATTGTGGAACACGTTGCCCCCAAATTAGTGTCGTTGCTACCCGCTTTTATTGTTGAGAGGAATGATTCCCTAGTGGAGAGGTGTGTGATCCTTACTACAAGATGTGGGGCCCCTTTCTGGAAGATGCGATGCCCGTGGAAGCTGTGATGCCCCTAATGGAAGATGTCATGCCTCTACAGGAATATATGATACCACTAGGTGACGATGTGATGCTAGTACTGAAAACTGTGATACCTCTTCTGGAAAATGTGATTCCCCTAATGGAAGATGCGATGCTTTTATGAAAAATGTGATGCCAGTACTGAAAGCAGTGATGCCGTAGTGGAAGCTAGTGTTGATGCCCCTAGTGGCAAGATGTGATGTCCCTAATGGAAGCGTGATGCCCTAATGGAAGCTTGTGATGGCCCCTTATGGAAGCTGTCGATGCCCCTAGTGGAGCTGTGATGTCCCTAATGGAAGCTGTTGATGACCCTAGTTGGAAGCTGTAATGCCCCTAATGGAAGCTTGTGATGCCCTAGTGGGAAGCTGGTGATGACCTAATGGAAAGCTGTTAATGCCCCTAATGGAAGCTGTGTGGCCCGCCTGTTGCGTTAGCGATTCTCCGCGGTCTGCTGCGCCGGCCGTGACCTTGGCCGCCCAGTGCAGTAGTTTCGGTCACGCGGCCGCCAGGGGCGCTGATGGACGACACTCGGGCCAGTGTGTGTTTGACCAAGGCCATATATAGGAGGTAGAGTCATCCGGCGACTCTACGTGACCATGACGTCAGAGCGTGACGCCATTTGTTTGCATAGGCTCCTCCGCCATTGCTGTTAATGCTATTTCGGGAGAAATAAATGCCTTCTAACTCGAAAAACAAAAGGTTACAAAAGAAGAAAAGACAGTGCTGGTAAGATCAAAAGAAGGCGATTCGAGTTCGTCTGAATCATTATAGGATCAGGTAAATATTGAGGACACTAGAGGTCAACAAAGGTCGGGTGTGTTGGTATACCCTTGGAATCTGCACCCGTCCCATAACCCCGCACGCCGTGCCAGTTGTAAGCTTTTTCAAACTTTTGAATTTGACCTCAACCATGTGCGATTGGTACAAATCCGGAGAAGACCAACACGATGACATCAAAATCATTGCGACCTCTACAAGCCGGGTCTGGGACGCTACGACGTGAAGAAAGTCCAGCTAGCCGTGGACGACGGTGTACCGATTCGTTTTTTTCAAACACAGAGCACCACCGTTCACCCTCAGAGAAGCCATCAAAGCCGAGAAGTCTTGGCGAGACAAGCGTCTTGGCGACTCTAAATTATTGCCTTCTCTTTATAACGGTATAAATCCTCTTTACGAACAATTTTTACAAACAAATAACCAGTTGGACCTTTCCGAAGACCTCTGGAGCTAAACTATAACTCTGTATACAATTGAAGACATGTTATGGCGAATCAATTTTTTCGAGAGGCTCTTTATTGTTTGTTTCTCCTATTAGTTCCTAGCTCATCAGAGTTACCGATATGGTTAGAGGTTCCATTCCATACTTGAAGTCCTAAAAACGAAAACAATTATTATCATTGATCTTCTAATGACCCTTCCAACATTTGATCTGAGTAAAAATTTGACTGCTTTTTTTCAACCCAACTATTTTTTTGTGGGCAAGGCCTTCGAAGAGTAGTTTTGAATTGTTATCGTTCCATACATGGCGGATCCAGAGGGTGGTGGCATGGCCATGCCCCCTTGGGCTCGAACATTGAGGGCACTCTGGGCCGCCTGAGGGGGCCTCTGGCGCCTGAGGCGGCACTCTTGTCGCCTGGAGGGTACTATTGTCGCCTGAGGCCGGTACTATTGTCGCCCCTGAGGCACTCTTGTCGCCTGGAGGGGCCACTCTAGCCGCCTCAGGGGGCACTCTAGCGCCTGAGGGGGCACTTCTGGCCGCCTTTGAGGGGGCACTCTGCCTTGACCTGAGCGCCCTTAACCTTTCTTGCAAAAAAGCTGAAATAGGCACCTCAAAATATAGTGGACCAAATCCGTCGAGTTTTTCAGATTTGGTAGCGTAGCGGGCCCACTGCAATTTGATGGCCCCCTCCCCTTGAAGATTTTCTGGATCCGCCACTGGTTCCAATGCCCGAGCCAGGTTCCGAGGGGGTTTTACGGGCACCCCCCACCCCCCCACCCCCCCCACCCCACCCCCACCAAGCCACCCCGCAAAAGGGCAGCTGTTCCACAAGAGACGTTCATAAGGAAGCCCCAGTTCCGAGCGGGGTTCAGGCACCCCTTTCCCCTCCCCAGCACGGCGAAGTGGCGCCAAGGCACCGCCGGCGCGATTATTTTAGCCGTAAGAAAAAAGCTTCTTCCCTCCTTTTCTTTTTTCTCCTTTCCTTTTTTTTTTTCTTCCCTTTTTCTCCTGTAATGCGATTTTATCAAAGCAGCTGTAATAAGGAAATCAGCACGTCGACGGCAAACCATCGAGCAAATAACACTCACAGTCGTTGGCGCGGTAGCAGAGGGCTACACTTCCAGCGCCGCCTGGTCTATGAGTAGACGCCCCCGGGTTGATGTTAGGTGCGGCAGCGAGCGACAGCTGGACGATTGTGTTAAACCACTGAACACCGCCTTTTATCATACCACGGGGCTCACACAGGGTCAGATGACCGCGCTCACAGAGGGTCAGCAAGTCAGACGGGGTCAGACGAGGTCACGCAGGGTCAGACGAGGTCACACAGGGTCAGATGAGGTCACACAGGGTCAGACGAGGTCAGACGGGGGTCAGATGGGGTCACATAAGGTTAAAAAAGATCATAAGATTGAGTGGTCACATGTACTGACCCCAAACACCTCCCTTCCTCTCTGCGTCAGCTCCCCGCCCCTACCTGACCAGACGCCAACAGTGACCAGTCCCCAGCCCTCCCCCTCCGAGACTGACCGATCTACCCATACACCTTTCCCTCAGCTCCCCCTCCACGAGACTTACCGGCAGGTCCTTGAAGGGGTGAATGACGATGCCGAAAGGTAGTCGGGACTTCTGCAGGATTGCTTGGACGTCTCGGGTACCGCGCGGGTCATGTGCAGCGGAATCATACTGCAGACAGACAGACAGACACACCGACAGACAGACAGACTACGGGAGGGTCAGTATAGAGTAAGCACGGCAGCGACTACAGAAACGTCACAGCCACCGCAGGACTACAGCAGCGTACCAGCCACCACAGGCCTTACAGCAGCGTACACGCCACCTGCAGGACTAAAGCAGCGTACAGCCACCGGCAGGACTACAGCAGCGGAAAGGCCACCGCAGTGACTGAAAATACAGCAGCGTACAGCCACCACAGGACTACAGCAGCGTACAGCCACCACAGGACTACAGCAGCGTACAGCCACCGCAGGACTACAGAAACGTACAGCCACCGCAGGACTACAGCAGCGGTACAGCCACCGCAGGACTACAGCAGCGTACAGCCACCGCAGGACTACAGCAGCGTACAGCCACCGCAGGACTAAAGCAGCGTACAGCCACCGCAGGACTACAGCAGCGTACAGCCACCGCAGGACTACAGCAGCGTACAGCCACGCGGACCCTACAGCAGCGTACAGCCCAACCACAGGTACACAGCAGCGTACAGCCACCGCCAGGACTACTAGCAGCGTACAGTCCGTGGGCCCACGGTCCTCATGCAGTGGCTGCACACTGTCAGTGGCGTTAACCATAACCCAAGTACGCCACATCACAGTCACAGAGCCGTAAACACAGAACCGAGCAGTCAATACATCACACACTGTGGGAACCGACAAGGGAAGCACATACATGTTCCCCTGTACAAACAACACGGGACACAGCAGCTGTAGAGCCTGTTGATAACTACCACACAGTGACAGAAATGTTGCCGTCCATATTAGGTACAAACAGCGACTTGCAGCTGCACACCCTGTTGGCAGCTGCAAACAGACACATGCAGCTAAAACTGCATAATTCGAGAGTTAAGTTGAAAGGTAGCAAGGAGGCATTATGATATACACAAACGAATCACTATGTGTTATAGATGTATTAAATTAGCATGGCTCTCTCAGATTAATTCAAACAATGTTGTCATTGTCCCTTTTCGCCAAATTGTCCCAAGGGCGGAAAAGTTACTTTTCTGCCCATCTTGTGACCGATGGCATAGGCATTCCGGTGAAAAAAGTTGCGAGCATTGAGTAATTTATCCACAACTTTGCAAATGCCCACCTCCGCTGTCAAACATGCCCCTGCGACAGTGGGCAACATTGTAAAGCGCCAACATCCCAGCTGCACCAAGACAATTTGCCAATACCTTTTATCTGCGTTGTCGACGCATTTATTTTGCACTTATGTAGAAATTGCTACTAACATGCTCGGTGACAAACTTGTGGCTTCAAATTCCCAACCCGTACACACCCAGATAGTTTTTTGCATCAGTCCAGCAATATTGCTTGTGCGGACAACGTTCATAACACGAGGCCCATCTCGGCCCTATACAATGCATCGAGCGCTGGATTAAAACTTGGTGCTGGCGCCTGTGGCCGCTGAATGTTCCTCCCGGCACTGGGAATCGAACCGTGCGGGCAGGTCCAGCGTCAACTACTCACTCTTGGCTGACTGTGCTGTTCCGTTGAGGTGGTTCCTGCGGTAACACGACCTTCGGCGGCTCCAGTGGGCCAGGAGGCATGATGTGCCGCTGCTGTACACACAAACACACAAACATGGTCAGTGCATACACAGAAACACAGTCAGTGCACACACAAACACACAGAAACACAGCCAGTGTACACACAAACACACAGTAACACAGTCAGTGTACCCTAACAACACACAAAAACACAGTCAGTGAACCGCTTACCAAAAACACACCGCCACGCCCTGTACTTCCACCACACCACACGTTGTCCCCACAAACACACAAGTCAGTGTTCCCTAAGCACACAAGCAATACAGGTCCGACACCGCTTATACTATCTGCCGTTTTCGGACACAGATACGTCTCAGGGCGCTCTAATTACAGCACGGACACAGTACCGTCTTCAGGGCGTCTTACCAGCACGGACACAGACACCGTCTTCAGTCGTCTTCAGCACGGACACAGACACGTCTTCAGGGCGTCTACATAGTCAGCGACTGAGGGCTGACCAGTTAGTGCGAGCAGCTGTACAATGCCGACGTCGGAGGACATGCTAAGCTTCCGGTGGGTTCGCTGGACACATCAAACTAGGATACTGATAGATGTAAAGAGCTGCACACATAGCTTCAGACACTGCTGCTCCACTATCAGCCATAAGGCATTGATAGGACTAAGGCAGGTTCCGCACGAACATACTCAACACACTTCCAACTATGTCAACACACGCTCAGCCTTCTTCCCATGGTCGCTATCAACACAACAGATGACCATCTCCCGCACACGCGCGAATCCCCCACCAGAAACAAACCACCCGCCATCGCCGGGATTCGAACCCACGCCGTGCGTACCTGCATCAGGTCGACGGACTCTGTTCCCCAGAGCCGGTTGAAGCCGCCCGATATGACGTTGTGCTGCGTTTGTCGCGCGGAGGGCGGCTGGGCGGCTGTGGCGGCTGCGGCTGCGNAGCTTTTTGACATCACGATGTCACAAATCACAGATTTGTGACATCGCGAGAAAGCTACTATTTTTTAGCAAGCTGAAGCATGTATATATCATATTTGGGAAGTGTTCATGGACGATTAGCAAGTTAATTCCTGGTGACGTTATGATATCTTTGAGTCATTGATTGTTATTTATTTTCGATCTTTTGGCATGCTGCATTCTGCAATACTATTGCATTGCTGTAATAGCTCGATACAACTACACGGTATCAGGGGCGGCGCCACCGGGTGGGGGCAGGGGGCAGCTGCCCCCTTGCGTCAGCCAGGGGGGGGGCAAACATATATTTTTGACCCCCCAGAATTTCACGGAGGCCCCACTCCCAAAAAGGTGCCCCCTGCTACTCCTGCACAACTGGCCAAAATAACGGAAAATGATGTGGCTCTGGTCAAATTTCTTGAATGAAGAAAGCCTGCATGACGTCACTGTAGGCCACCAATACCTAGACAGGAGGCCCTCAGTACCAGAAAGAGGCCCGCAAGTAACCAGACAGGATGGCCCCCAATACCTAGACAGGAGGCCCCAGTATTATACAGGAAGGCCCAGTACCAAAGATAGGAAGGCCCACATAACTAGACAGGAGGCCCCAGTATAGAAGAAGGAGGCCCCCATACTAGGCAGAGAGCCCCCAGTACTAGAGACGACCCATACTAGACAGGAGGCCCCCATACTAGACGGGAGCTTCACACAGTATTACCAGACAGGAGGCCCCATACTAGGAGCTGTAGGCCCCCATGCACTAAGACAGGCAGGCCCCATACTAGACAGGGGCGCCCAGTACTAAACAGGAAGGGCATCTATACTAGACAGGAGCCCCCAGTACTGAAGTCAGGAGGCCCCTGTAACTAGACAGGAAGCCCCCAGTACTAGACAGGAGGCCCCAATACTAGACAGGAGGCCCACCAGTACTAGACAGCAGGCCCCCATACTAGACAGAAGGCCCCCAAGTACAAGACAGGAGGTCCCCAGTATTATAAAGGAGGCCTCCAGTACTAGATAGGAGGCCCCCAGTACTAAACAGGAGGCCCCCGGTATTTAACAGGAGGTCCCATGTGCTAGACAGGAGGCCCCGATACTAGACAGGAGGCCCCAGTATTAGACAGGAGGCCCCCGGTATCAGACAGGAGGCCCCCGTTTGCCAGACAGGAGGCCCCGGTACTAGAACAGGTGAAACCCTTCCCCCAGTATCTAGATAGAAGGCCCCTGGTATAGCAGGAGGCCCCCGGTACTAGACAGGAGGCCCCTGTAATAAACAGGCGGTCCCCGGTACTAATACAGGAAGCCCCCTATTAGACCAGGAGCCCACCGGTTTACTAGACCAGGAGGTCCCCAGTACTAGACAGAGGGCCCCTGGTACTAAAATCGGGCCCCTAGAAAACTATCCCTAAGATTGTAAAACTTTTGGATTTGACCCACTTCAATTTGAGGAGGCCTACCATTTTCACCCTTTTTAATACACTATTTGTAATGATATATCTGACTAGGTCCTAGCCCCAACTATAAACAAGGGGAGATATAGCCCCATCTCCCCAATTTATGTGCCCCTGGTCTCAGTGGCGGCGAATTTGATTTTGACATGGGGGCAAGACTTCGATCAACTTAGTTCACGTAGTCATATACAGAGGCGAAGCAACTTTTTTGCTGTTGGGGGCGGGGCAAAAAGTCTCCAAATTTGGGATTTTATAGTCAATTTTCTAAATGTTTCGGTTTTTGACAATTTTGTTATAATTTTTGGAGAATCTGGGATAATTATTTTGAAGAACTCGTCATTTTACGTATTTCAATGTTTGTATTTGCAATTTACTGCCAAACAATATAAGTTTGCGATTTTTTAAAAACATTTAGCTATTTTCGACCAAAAATACAATGCAGTGATGCCCCTAAAATCGATATATCTTGTTTGTGTTCGACGCAACTACTAAAGTTTTTCATAGATGACGTAACATTGATGTACAAGAAGGTATAACAAGTTTCACGTCGATATCTGCAACGCTTCGGAAGTTATTCAGGAAAAACCGAGGGGGTCGGATCCGATCCGTCCCCAGGCGGTCGTGGGCTATGCCTGTTAATTTTGGACCAGGTATTAAGACTCAAAAGTTGGGGGGTCGTTGCCCCTTGACTCAAAAAGTTGAAGGAGCAGTCCCCCCCTCGCACTCCGGCACCTACTCTTATAGTCATATAGCTTAAACTCATTGGTGAAGGATTTGAAGGAAATTTAATGATGATGATGATATATCGTGATTTAGAGTGGCGATCTATTAGGGTTACCGGAGCCCGGAAATTTAGTTTGGGTAACATAAAAATGCAATGTAATAGCTACCAGAAAACAAGAAACGTTTTCAGTAGCCAAATATTTATGTTTAAGTCGTTCCGTTGTTTGGCGCATATAGACGTGAAGTGAAAATTCTGTTTTTATTAATTAGCATAAGCTGTAACGATTGAATCATATTTCTGACACTGTTCAATCATAAAATATAATAATAACATGCTAGTGGGTTTCGTGGGCCAAATACAGTGCCAAGCCTCAGGTAACCACTTTTCCTGGTTGCAACTTGCACATCTCGGTATGATGCAAAATAATTGTCCCAGCAATTCCTGGCAGGGAGAGCTATGCCAGAACACTTAATGCAATTCACTTTTTTCCCCATTTTTTCCAAATTTGGTAAAGCAATTGTGAAATTTGCGTCATGCTGCGAAGCGGCGCGAATTTTCCCAGTTTTTGGACTGAAGATAGCTGGATTTTTGAACTGCTGTAAAGCAATTTTTTACGAAATCATTTGCAGAGGCCTGACCGTTTGCTCCACCATTGTTTTTTTTTGTTGGGGGGAAATAATATGTTTCAGAACCTTTGGGGGGCATGACCCTTTGTCCCCTGGATCCGCCCCTGTTCTTACCTTCTCACTACACACGGTGACAGCCGGAAGCTTCGTGACGCCAGTCCCGCGATAGGCGAAACCGGACACGGTGCAATCATCATAATATACAACAAATATAAAAAATGACGGCGCCGATGTGGTTGTGAAGAAAAAGGACAATGTCAATTTTGGAAATGGAGTGTGAATATAGGCTTCCTTTTTATGGGAATGTGAAAACTGATAATTTGCTTACTTACTAGTTGCATAGGTGCCTACTGGGTTAATTGGTAGATCTAAAATGGCAAATTGTGGTGGTTGGGGGGGGAATCAACTCCAATAAGTCACAAAATTAACAAACTCATCGAATTTCGCTCCCTTTTGCATTGCACAGACATTTAAGATGAACTTTCCTTAGTAAAAGTTGCGCAGCTGACCTGCATCAAGAAATGTGTAAATTTGCGCCGATTTCAGGCGGCTTGGAGGGGGTGGCATTTGTTCCTGATGCCCCCCTCTGGATCCGCCAGTGAATGGGTTCAACTTACCGTTTCGTCACAAATCCATCCAAGGATGACTGACGCCGCTTCATCACTGATTCACACTGATCTCTGTATCTGTAGACTGTAGTCTTCCGTTACAAATATGTTGACAGAACCCGCAACGCACTTTAAGGCCGTATTTACTCGACCACAACCAAAAACAGCGATCGGTCATCTGCTATTACTTCCCAAAAATATTGTTTAAACTTGCGTTGTGTCATTGTTTTCCCTCACGGACAAGCTACCATAATTTACTGCCACATATAATATTTTTTAAACTTGTGCAATGCTTATCATTTTTACCTTATCAATTATTATATATTACATGGCAAAGAATATATCCTTTTCGACTACGGAAGATGGGGGGCAAAAAGATAGTTTTGCCCCGCTTGATTTTGCCAGCGGGGGTGGCTGCCCCCGCTGCCCCCCCCCCCCGAGTCCACCGCCCTTGCCTGGTCTGACCTAGCCTACATGAGGCCCCTGTCCGACAACAAAATCCAATTTTTCGCGCCGCTTAGCGGCGCAATTGCAATACAAATAAAATTGTATGCGGGTCAAAACTTAACTACAAATTCGCACCTTTTTGCGGTGCATTTATTTGTTTTGCTCATCAGGTTGTTATTTTAAAATGAATCTATAATTGGCAAAATAATTAGCTTAACATTTCTTATACATGCACTTTTAAGCCGCAAGAGCACTTTTAGAGGTCGCATCGGCACCATTTCAAAGCGACGCATAGATGAGAATGCATATCTAGGGCGTAATATTCAAAATTTTCGCGCCGCTCCGCGGCGTAATTCATTTTCCACAATTCCAAGAGTTTCATGACTTGATCCCCTCTCCCAAAAATATTCGAAGTTTGTATAGCTGATTTCAAACTGGTGTCACTGGTTTCAACGCTGAAAGGGCAGATCCTCAGTTTATTAAACTCAGCTTTCTAAAAGTTACTATGGCTCATGCCTGCCTGCCATACTGCATTCTCTATCCTTGTAACAAGCCTTTTCAGCGTTTTGTTTGACGCTTTCCAAACGCTTGGGAATGGGGGCCCATTCCCAACGTTGAAAGGCTTGCGCTATATTCCTTTCGTTCTTGGTGAAATGAAATCCTTCAAATGGTAGCTCTGTAGTATGTAGTATGACATGGAAAAAATACTTAAACACGCGCTTGAGGGCCTCTGATAATTACACGCCCTGGAGGGGGATAAAAGCAAACTAACATCGGTATCGCTATAGTAGACCCAACTTTTGGAAAAAAAAAAAAAAATGGAAAAGGGGTCCCCCCTTTTTAACAGCCAGGGAGGCCCCCTGGAGAGGAGGGCCCTGGGAGAGGCCCCCTTCGACTTGGGCCCCCCCCCCCCAGGTAAAATCTGGTGGCGCCGCCCCTGCACGGTATAACATTTGAAAGCAGTCGAATAGGAAACATGCTAGTTGGTATATAGCTCTACAATTGTATGATATAATAGGTGGGCAAACAAGGATCACCTCTTAGTCAGGACTCGGTTAATATTTCTGCATCAGATGGCTTGCAGATGGAGGACTGTCAAAGGAAGAATACTTTTCACTACACCTACACAAGTGTAAAAACTAAAATGCAAGACAAATTAAACATAGTACCACCAGCAAGACGCCTTAACCCGCACCCCACTAGGGGGCAAAGTCTCCTCTCCCCCTCCCTCCCGGATTTTCTCAATAACTCCAAGCTATGATAGATATCTATGTGAAACTTACCATACCTAATGCTGCATCAATTCTACGGTTTCTTACAAAATGTCAATACATTGATGTAGTATTTTCGGAGATAAAGACATTTTAACCCCATCATGGCATGCCATTTTGGGTGGAAAAACGTTTGACAAATTTTAGAAAATCGAGTGTTAAAGCAAATTGAAGCCAGATTCCATCATTTTTATTATTATTATGGCTATCTCAGATTTGCAAAATTTTATGTTCGGGGATTTCATAAATGTTCACAAAAGCTGATTGTTCAGAACAATATTCCCCAAACCATTTTTTAAAAGATATTAACAAACGGAATATGCCATATATAATATATATATATATATATATATATATATATATTTATATATATATATATATGAGAGCACCATCTATGAACGATATCCAAACCAAATTCCAATGAAATGTCTTTATTTTTGACTGAGTTATGGCTCACTAAGTATAAGTAAATCATTACCTATTTTTAATTACTTTGTTTTTGCTTAATTTGACCAGATACAGACATATAAATGCTACTACTGTATTTCTGAGACAAAACTGGTCTAGGAACATGCCCTTTTATTTATATTATTCAATTTCCTAATTTGACCTTATATGACCTGGCTTTGACCTTTTATAGTGTAAGGTTGCAAAAATGACTTCTTCTATCGAATTATATATGTAAAGAAACCCTAAAACATGTATTGAATGACTTTGGTAGACCTGCTGCCAACAGTGGTGTTTTGTGACCTGATCTTGACCTTAATCTTCGCTAACAATGTCACTTTTTCAATACGGGAGATGCATTATACATTTGAGAGCATTCAGTGCGTTAATAGTCTCAATATAAGCCTTGGGATGGAAAGTATGGCCCAAACACTAAAATATGTATTTTTTTCCTTTGACCTGACCGTGACCTGACATGCTACCTTATTTTGAAATTTCGTGTTTGCTTTGGATGCGTCTCATTTGGTTCTGCTGTCATCTTACCTCCATCTCAATCCACACAACCAATTTTAGCTTAAAGGGAATAGTTCACCTTTAACATGGGTTTTGAACTGAGATAGCAGATTTGTAGAGCAGATAGAAAAAAAAAAAAAAAAAAAAAAAAAAAAAAAAAAAAATATGGATTTTGCTGGAAGAATAAACTCTCTACATTAAGTAAATTTCGACACAAAAACTAGTGAAGGCATCAAGAAAAACACAGTTTCGTTCCCCGAAAAAAACTTTTTTCGGGGCGGGTTAGTAGCCAGCAGGCGATATATATGTTACAGTACGTATAAGAAGATCAGTGTAGATGCAAACAAACTAGTGTTGATGCAACGGGTTCCTGGTGAAGTCAGTATAGATGTATACGTACTAGCTACAGTTGTAAACGTTCCTAGGACGGATGTATCTGTACTTGACCGGTCAGTATAGTTGCATACATACTGGGCTGTCCAGTACGTTTGCATCAATACTAGTACAGATGCAAACGTACTGAAATTTCGAAATATGAAATATCTCTGAATGCTTGGTATGTACAAACATTCCTTATATAAATAAGACAAATTGATCACATGTCATTTATGTTTGCAATTCAGGCTGTGATGGCATTTGCTTGAGCAGGAGAGCCCGTTCTTAACACTTGTAGCGTTTGGTGCAGGCCTCAGAACAGGTGCACTTAAAAAACTGTCATTTGCCACCGGACTGAGCCCTTGCCGACTCCCTCAGTGACATCTAATCAGGGACTTCCTCGACTGTGATGTGCTTGACATTGCAAATGTCGATCTGATTCCTGGAGTAGCGGCCCTCTTAAACGTCCGTGCGTCACCACACGGTTGCATTGGAGTCGCCATTCACATGTCAAACGAAAAAAGGTCAACAGTGGTGTTATGTTCACTACTGTGTTTGTTATTCAATTGCCTGTTTTTCACGATGGATTATTTGCGCGGAAATGTTTTACAAAACATTTAAAATGTTTTAACAATTGTTTTTAGTAGTAGCCGTTTTTCACGATAGAGTAATTTGCAAAAACAATGTTTTAACCTTTGCCCTACGGGAACCTTAGGGCCAGGAATCAAAACATTTTCGCAAACTAGTCCATCGTGGAAAACGGCTTAACTAACTAAAACATTTTGAAAACATTTAAAATGTTGTAAAACTTTCGCGCAAAATAAATCCCATCGTAAAAACGGTTATTGAATAACAAACACAATGTATGACATTACCAACCCACTGTGACTCTTTTTTTCGTTTGATATGTGGATTTGGCAACTCATACAAGCCGTGTGTGACGCACGGACGCTTAAAAGGGCCGCTCTTCCCGGTAATCCGAATCAGACCCTTGCAATGTCAAAGCACCATCACAGTCGAAGGAAGTCCCTGATGAGATGTCACTGAGGGACGTCGCAAGGATTCATCCGGGTGGCAAAGGGCAGTTTTTAAGTGCACCTGTTCTAAGGCCTGCACCAAACGCTGCAAGTGTGTAAAGAACGGGCTCTCCTGCTCAAGTAAATGTCATCACAGCCTGAGTTGCAAAATAAATGACATGTGATCAATTTATCTTATTTCTATAAGAAATGTTTGTACATACCAAGCATTCAGAAGATCTTTTCTATTTGGAAATTGCAGTACGTTTGCAACTGTACTATAGTTATTGAGCAAACGCTTACGGACCAGCCCAGTATGTATGTAAACTATAACTGACGGTTCAGTCACAGATGCATCCGTCCTAGGACGTTTACATCTTGTACTAGTACGTATGCATCTATAACTGACCCACCAGGACGTTTGCATCAACCACGAGTTTGTTTGCATCTACACTGATTTTTATACGTACTGTAACACACACATATAGTATATATATATATATATATATATTATATAATATATATATATATATATATATATATATTTGTATATATATTACAATATATAAAATATATATAATTATATATATATATATATATATATATATATATACATATATATATATATATGCTATACATATATATATAATATAAATATAAATATATTATTAACTATATATATATATATCAGGGTTGCCCTTATTTTTTCAAAAATCAGAAATGTCGGGACAGGAATTTTCTGGTTCTGAATTCCCATCAAAAAACAACGTGTGCTCAAATTATTTTAATCAATTTAATATTTAGAGGTTCGCTCAACGAGGTCAAAGTTTGAACATTTTTGCTCAAAAATGATGTTGAAACACATTGGAACATTTCAATTCAAGTGTTTATATACATGTCTGATAAAATCCATCACATTAAGCCTGAATATTCATCATAAAAGAACCTTATTAAGCGTCTAAAAAATATTTGCAATCGATTGGTATTTAGAGGTCGCTCAACGAGGTCAAATTTTGGACATTTTGTGGAAAATACGTGGCATTTCACAATGTTACAGGGTCTATGTGATCTGAAATTATGACATTTTTTTCGATTATTACAAAAACATGCTAAATAGCATAAATGCTTCCCATATCTTTCGTTTAGGCCCTCGTTAAAGTAGTGTTGGGCTCAGTGGGGGGGGGTTGCATGGGTGCCATCTCCTCTCATTGGTTTTGCCTTTGTTCCAGAGTTGAGACTTGCGGAGTAGAAAATTGGCCTCGGCGTTTGGCTTTCGACGACTTGAGAGCATGTATTGCCTTGGTTCCTCATCTTTCGTGAGAGCCATATTGAACTGCTGCATAAGCGCCACACCCCGCTCAGCGAAATCGTTGGTCACAGCCAGGGGGCCCTCTTTCTGCACGCCGCTTTCATGTAGTTGTGGTTTGGAGGCCATGCTGAAGGGTCGTTGCGAAGGAAGTCGCGTTCAAGGCATAGGATTGTGAAGAAGTCCGCCGTGCTTATGGTGACGATGTGGGCCACGGGTTTGCTTGGGATGGCTTCGATGATGGCGTCGACTTGAGCCAGCCGCCGAAGAGGATCATCTGACCTTTCCTCTTGTTCCATAGCCTTGTGCATGTCCCTCTTGATCCAGGCTGGGGCCTTGGGAAGTCGTCATCGAAGAACATCAATCCCATGATTCTCTTGCTCAGATAACACAGGTGGCGACGGAACGCTTTGGCCGTCGCCTTGCTCACCGCCTTGTCAGTGTAAGCTAGCAGCGCCTTGCGAAAATCCAGGTCCTGCGCTGGGGCCGCTTCCGACTGGTACGCCTTAGACCGGACCACCAACGTATGGCGGAAGACACTGAAGGTGACAATCGACGAATCGCTACGGCTGTCTCGGGTACCGTCAGTGAGAACGGAACTCCGGAACAGGTACACCTTGATGGCATACAGGAGCTTGGCCATCCAGCGAGCATGATGGAGGTCGCCCGTGCGAGTGAAGCGGGTTCTTCGCTTGGATTGTCCACCGAGGAACATGATGGAAAGATCTAAAAGTAAGTGGTAGTCATCTCGGCGATCTCCGGTGATTCGTCACCTTCACCGTCTCCAAATACGTGACGGCCTGGGTCTAAGGGTCGCAGTTGGCAGCGACCTCGGCGCAGAACCTGGCTTTTCTCAAAGGCTGCTGGCTTACCCCGACAAGGTGGTGAGTAAGGCAAGGTCGACAGCATTCCTTTGCCACCTACCTATGATACTTATCCGAGCGAGATAATCGTGGGATTGGCGTTCTTCGATGAAAACTTGCCAGCCTCGATCAAGCGGGACATGCTCAACGCTATTGAGAAAGAGAAGGGGTCAGATGATCTATCCCTTTCGGCGGCTAACTTAAGTCAATGCTACCGTCGAAGCTATTCCGAGCAAAACTGCTGCCCACTTTGTCACCAACAGCACAGCGGACTTCTTCACATTCCTGCGTCTTGAACGCGACTTTCTCCACAACGACTCTAGAACATGGTCTCAGGACCCCAACTAAATGGAAGCGGCACCCAGAAAGAGGGCCCTGAGTGAGCCAATGATTGGAAGATGGGCGCCCATGAGACCCCCCCCCCCAAAGAGGCTAATGCACGTAACGATGGGGACCTAGTACCAAAAGCATGTACAACAATTATGATATTTAGCATGTATTTGGTAATAATCGAACAAAATATGTCGTTATTTCCAACTACATACACGTCTGTAACATTGTGAAATGCCACGTATTTTCCACAAAATGTCAGAAATTTGACCTCGTTGAGCGACCTCTAAATATTAGTTGATTGCAGACCTATTTTACACACTTAGAAAGGATATCATTTATGACGATATTCAGGCATTAATATGACGGAATTTATTCAGGCATGTACAGAACACTTCATTGAAATGACCCATATTTTCACCATTTTGGGCTAAAATGTCCAAACTTTGACCTCGTTGAGCGACCTCTTAATATTAATTGGTTTTCAAAATTTTTACACACGTTTGCTTTTGATGGATTCGAACCAGAATTGCTGTCCGATCAAATTCCGACTTTCGGTAAAAATAGGGGCAACCGCTAATATATATATATATATATTTGTATTATATTATTATTTTATATATAATATATAATATTATTAAGTAAGCGCGTCGAGCTCGGTCAGATGCCACAGGCAACGTGCGTTTGTGGTGAAGACATTTCCAGTTTAATTTAGGATCCATCGCGTTTTCACCGCATGGGAAAACAATATGGTAAATCTGATTATTTTTATTTAATAATTTTTCATAACTAGGTATATCCGGACACAATTTCCAAAGAAACTCATTGATTCATGTATATAATTGATTTTCTTATGGTGGTAAATAAATATTTTTTGATCATTGCATTTTAATAATTGTCAACAGTTTCAATGCAAGTGAAGTCCTGGGTCAAAGTCACCGTGACTGCCGCCCAACACCTGGTAATAACTTAGAGTAACTTCTAACTAACAGTAAGTAACTTTGACACAGGACCCTTTTAGAAGAGGTAATTATTTCACTACAACCCATTTTTTCGATCTGCTCTACAAATCTGCAATCTCTGTTCGAAACTCTTAAAGGTGAACTATTCCTTTTAATCGTTCAAGCCGTTTCTCAGCTTTATAGCAGGATAACGATTTCTGACAACCCTGACGCGGCACGTATTCGTATTCGTATAGTACATATTCTACGAAAAACATATTTGCGCAGAAAGAAACGCGTTACGAAAAAATATTATGATATTTTGTGGAATCAAAAACAGGAAACAGCACACGCAGTGGCTAATTGTTTGATGTTTCCCGTCAGCTGAGAGTTCCCTTGACTGTTTCCGTTCCGTCAGACACTAACTTTCTCACAGCGGCCCGTCAGCTGAGGAAACTAAAGCTGTGCGGCGCAGCAAACAGTCAAGGCGTCACAAGCACACTGCCATCTATTGTCACATTGTGAAACTTAGCTGAGTCTCGTTCTATGAACTTCTAAGATGTCAAATGCGTAATGTAAACGTCAGAGAGAGCAATAAATGAAACAGTTTTCATGAAATAGTGTTCTGCAGTCAATTCGCACTTATTTAAAACGTGAATAAATTGCAAGCAAGGCAAACTGTTACACGATTCTAACTATAAAAACAAAGCGCTCAGGTGAAATCTCTGTGGTCGTATCACCCATAACGAATATTCTCACCTTTGTATTTTATTATATTGGGGAAACTGCTCTTAAGTTAGCTTTCAGCTTATAGTACGCAAAGCTTCTTAAAGGGACACTGTCCACTCAAAGTAAAATTTAATATGTTAAAGAACAGCCGAATTTGATAAGCACATGAAGCGTTTTTTGAGATTCGTGCCCGTCGCCCCAATATGCCGTTCAAAGTTCAGTTGCTTCATCACATGGAGGTTGTTCGAGTCCGCCACCAACTACTTACTTAAATGACTAGGCATGGAAGGAAAGTTAAGTGTAAAGAAGGAAAAGTTAATGCAAAGAAAAGTTTTTTTTTAACTTTTACGAAGGGATTTTGATTTCTCAGATTGATGAAGTTTTTCCCGACCGAGAGGTTTTTCTTACTGCAATTGGGTCCCTCTGATTCCGGAGATACGAATGGAAAAGAAGTCTGTTCACGTTTCATTTTGGCAACGACTCAAATGCGGCAGTGTGCGTAGATTCAGTTCACAGGAAACCACAAATTGTAATAAGCGAATCGGGCGTTCATCCAATTGCAATAGCGTCAGCTGACGTTGGTTTCAGGTTCAAGTGATATCCTTCTTCTGTTGATTACAGTTTACTTGAGGCAAACGCTTCCATGTACGCAGGTAGTGGTTGTGTATAATATCGTAAACAGTTCTTAGATTCTTAAAAGTAATGAAATTAAATGATTTTTTTTTGTTATTTGCGCTTTTGGATGAGTTTTTATGGCAATTAAAAAAATAATAAAGTGGTCCTTAGGTTTGTTTAAGCCTGTTTTTTGCGATAATCATCCGGAAGAGGCAGTGGTCCCCTTTACTTCTTGACTGTGTTCAGCGGATCACACAGACTAGAGACATTACAAAATAGAGAATCACGACTAGGTAACAGGGCGCCATTTAGGAACATCTACAGAAAACTTCGAACGAGACCTGTGGGTGTCTGGAACACTTGTTCCATAAGACGTGACTCCGACTCATTTGTATTTAAGCAATAAACGCCGACACTAGACTTCCTGACTTACATCACAGGCTGCTCTTCCTAACCCGACAAAAGATAGCAGAACACTTCGAAATGCATCCACACATTCACTTCCACCAAATAACACCACGCTCTTCCAGAGATCCTTTATTCCTGCTACTACCCGATATTGGAACGAGCTTCCGGAACCCATCCGTGCCATCACATCACCTACATCCTTCAAACGAGAACTGTTTCAGAGGCTTGGTGCTCCGACTCCGCCAGTGTATTAGTCTTTGGCCAGTAAACTCGGGAACACTTTGCACGCAAAGTTAAGGGTCGGGATGTCAGATTTAAATGCACACATTTATTCTATTAAAAAAGCCACGACACCTTTTTGAAACTGTAGCAATGTACCTGAAACCACAACCCACTTCATTCTTAATTGTCAGTTCAACGCACACTGCAGAACTAGATTATTCAGCACAATATCAGACATTTTGCAGTTAAATTTTTCACAGTTAACTATTGACACACAAATACACATCACCTTACATGGCACACAGCTCAGCACCGGTGAGCGAGGCAGGGTCGCCCGTTCATTAAAAGTATTATTTATGACCATATTTGGGCATGCTTGCAGCCCCTCACTGAAATTTTATGTATGGCGGTTCTAGGAGGAACTTAAAGCACTCAACACAGTTTCAGAAATGACAGAATAACATCTTAAGCTTAACCCCTCATCCACTGAAACAACTATGGGAATTTTGTTTATGGTTCTTAATCATGGGAACGCCATAATCAAAAATTATATTAAAAACACTACCCTGGTGGTGCACCACAGGGGCGGCGGATTCGGGGGGGGGGCAGTGGGGGCAGCCGCCCCCGCTGGCAAAATCAGCGGGAGCAAAACTATCTCTTTGCCCCCCATCTTCCGTTGTCGAAAAAATATATCCTTTGCCATATAATATATAATAATTTGTATGATACAAATGATAATCATTGCGAAAGTAAAAAATAATATACTTCACATGGCAGTACATTGTGGTAGCTTTTCCATGAGGAAAAAGTGACACCACACAAGTTTAAACAATTGTGGCGGAAGTCATAAGCAGACGACCGATCGTGGTTTTTAGTTGTGGTCGAGTAACTACGGCCTTGGAGTGCGTTGTGTTCTTCATAAACAAGTTGGTTTTATCAACAGATTTGTAACGGGAAAGACTACAGTCTACAGATAAAGAGATCGGTGTGAATCAGTGATGAGGCGGCGTCAGTCATCCTTGGATGGATTTGTGACGAAACGGTAAGTTAAATCCATTCACTGGCGGATTCAGAGGGGAGGCATCAGGAACAAATCCCCCCAAGCCACCTGAAATCGGTGCAAATTTACACATTTTTTATGTAGGACAGCTACGCAACTTTTACTAAAGAAAGCTTATTATAAAACGTCTGTGCAATGCAAAAGGGAGCGAAATTCGATGAGTTTCATATTTTCTAATTTTTTAGAGTGATACCCAAAACCACTAAAATTCGCTGTTTTAGATCCACCAGCAGGGACGTGGGAACCGTGGGGGCAGTGGGGGCAGCCCGCCCTCTCAACTTTGGACCTGTGGAGGCGACGCCCCCCCCCAACTTTGGAGCTAGGTGTCGGCCCTCCTCGTCTTTTACCATGATCTTTTAACTCTGAATTAGATCAACGGCATTGTTTACGAAATTTGATTTATGTTTTGTAGAACAAAGATGCAGTTTCAGTTAGAAATTAAATAATGTAAATTCAACTGCATTGCATTTTGAACTGATTTTGCATCTTTCCATCTAAACAGTGGCACCGCACATTTGACCATCGTAGCGTGAAAACACTGCTAAATAGGTACAGCGCACCCCTGGTATAGGGTATGTTTCTTCGTTGAACGCTGATAGACTGTTTCTGGGTCAAAGTCACGGTAAATACAAAATACTCCTGGTCAAATGTTGTCATGCTTTTTTGGAGGTAAATGACCCTAAGCCTTCCCAAGCCATTATATTGATTAAATATTACGAGGCCCACGAGTAGATAACAAATTCAGTCTTTTTCGGCACGGGGTATGTCAGTGTTTGTTTTTTTTTAAGCAGCACGCGTCCAATACAGGGCTTTCAATATCAATGTTTTTTTAAATTTGCCTATTTGAGGGGCATATAAAATAGACCTAGATAGATAAATAGGTATCTATTAAGGTCGAGTTAAGCTGGACATTTTTGTCTATTTTATAAATTTTGAAGGTGGTTGTTGCATGCGAAAAGTAATGGGATGATTTCCCAGAGGATGTCAATTTCGATTTTGGCTTGATTTTGCAGCAAAAAATCGTCGGAAGGGAATGAACCGAGGATGGATCATGTTTCCACGGGAAATTTTGAACTAGTGGCCGTGCATAATATCAATTTTTGTTCTTGCACGAGATATTTGCAACCAACCCAACCAGATAAGAGCTGACTGGTTCAGCAAGACGGTGCACATTCCCAACCACGGTGGCCGCAAGAAGCTGTCTGCAAAGGGAACAATTCGGCGACCCGAGTCATCAGTCGCCTACTGCGCACCCTTGGCCTGCCAAAAGCCCTGACCTCTCTCCGTTGGACTTATGGTTCTGTGACGTCTCCATGGCGGATCTACACAAAATAACACCAGCATCGCTAAGAGACCTAAAGGCAACGTGGAGGCCCGTGCTGATTCAGTGGAAGAACAGGAAGTGAGTCGAGCTGTGCGGCACCTGCGCTGGCGGGCAAAGTCACCCTTCGAGAGGCACCCTTCGAGACATAGCTGGCCAAACTGAGGAACTAGTTCAGTGACAGTGAGTGAACACCGTAAGTCACCAACAGTGAACGTACATGTTCATAATACAGTTCTGACGTGTGCAAAAAATGCGTTTAATTATTGCTCACAGTTTTTCCCGTAAAATCAAGCAAAATCGAATTTGACATCCTGCGGGCAAGTCCTCCAAAACTTGTTTGCATGCAACAAGCCATCTTAAAATGGCTAAATAACAAAATGTCCAGATGTACTCGACCAGGTGATACTAAATTTATATATTTTAATCCATTTTAAAAATGCCAATTGGCAAATAAAAAAAAATACATTTCATTTGAACAGCCCTGTGATGTCGACTCTGCTCGCCTGACGTTCAGCAGAGAGTGAGTCAGCCAGGGGTCGATAAAGGAAAAGTGGTAACAAACGGAATTCCGGATCAAGGCGGTCACCGGCATCGATGCATCCAGAACAGGTGGCGATATATCGAGGATATATTCCGATATATCGGTTGACGGGTGGCGCATATATGGCAATTAATCCTGTTAGCGACTCGGGTGGCAAAACTACCTGCCATATAATTCGTTTTCAGACTATCATTTTTTGCTACCTCAGTCCGCAAAAATTACGCCCCCCCAACTTGAAAGTACTTCCCACGCCCCTAACCATGATATTCTGCGCCACGAGCTCGATCGACGCTTGTTCAGGACAGCAGGCCACGGTGGGTGGCAGGCGTAGTCAGGACTTCTAGAAACTATCATTTTTTTTGTTAATCCACTGGCAATTTTGAAGGAAAGTGGTTTATTTTCTGACGTTAGCCCGCGCTTGACCGGGGTCTTATCCGAACGCTATTGACCGGGGGAAAATATTGCCCCTCGTTATCTCCGGAACCAATGATCGTAGTGAGACGCACAAGGTGGCATTCGAAAGCTCTTATCAAGACGCATCTCAAGCATACTCAAATTTTTTCAATCAAGGTCGCATATCAGGTCAAGGTCAGGTCAAAGGTCAAAATCAATACATTTAAGTTTGTGGACCATACTTTCCATCCAGAGCCAATGATTGCAACCATGATCACCCAAAGTGCCCCCAAAGGTATGACACACATCTAGCATGAGTAAAAAGGGGATTTTTTGCAAAGGTCAAGGTCAAGATCAGGTCATAAAAGGTCACTATCCGAAACAGCTTTTTGAAAGTCATGCGGCACATGTTTTATGGGCTGTTTTATGCGTATAAATCGAGAGTGATAATCAAGGCACCATTGGAGCACATTTAAATGAAGTAAGTGTCAGGCTGAGGTCAAATTCAAGTCAAATGAGTTCACATTTTTTATTGATAAATCTCAACAAAAAGGGTATGTTTTCACCAGTTTTATCTCAGAAATACATTGCTGACATTTATTTGTCCTTAACTTGTCAAAATAAGCAAAAAAAAATAAATTTCAAAATATTACGTCACCAGTTACTTAGGCTTAGGCTTTCTTAGTATAGGCTTTCTTGGTAAAAATTGTGGTCTTTATTTGAAACTTGGTTTATATGTTGTCCCAACACTTTTCTCCACATAAATATCTAGTTGTTTATATTTTTCGCATACAAAATGTAATGTCCAAATTTTGAGATTTTTGTTTTGTTTTATAACATTTATATGTCTGTCTGATTTGTTCAATTCCAATTAATCTGTCAATTTCTTCCTTTTCACAGCTTTTCAAAGTTTTTGTAATATTATTGCTAAATTCGAGCATAGTTCGTTGTGCTTGAAAAGGCTATCACTTCATTCAAAATGGTGATATTCTTTTGAAATTTGTTTTGCATACTTGCTTGAACACACTCTTTAAAACATCCTATTCCGGTTTTCTATGGTGAGACAAAAACAAAAAAACAAAAACAAATTATTAAAATTGGTTGAAAAAGCAAAATTTTGAAAATTGTGAGATAGCGTTATATATTACTCCGCAATTTTTTATATTCTGGTTCTTTGGGGTTTAGTTTCAATTATAAATGGTAGTCAAATGTTACAGCTGGTTAAAACTTGAGTGATTTTGTTGTTATTTTCAAGAAACATGACGTCACAAAATTGTGTATATCTAACCCACAATTATGTTAAACATTTCCATATTTTTCAACCGATGTCAAATTGATGTGCAGGAAGGTACTAGAATATTCAGGTTTATATCTTGAATGGTTCGTGAGTTATCGTGAATAAGCGGCAGGAGGAAATATTTGCCCCCGGTCAAGCGCGGGTTAAAAGCGATATTCGAGCCGAGAAAATCCAGAACCGATTGCACTTCACCCAATTCGGCAATTTATAGACAGCGACCTGCTGCTGCAAATACATTTTCCATTGTAACTTCATGTTTGCTGAAATCGGAGCCATGTGTAGGTCCTGTGCAGCAGGCAGCAGCGCCATCTCTCGGCCAGTAGCGCCGCACCTCCCGCTCATGTCTCACTGCCTCCGCCTCTCCCTTCCGGTCATGTCTCGCTGTCTCCTCCTCTCCCCGGCGCCTGCTTTAGGAAAACAGCGGGGCGGGGGCGGGCCGCCCGACCCCGAGTGTTTGTCTGAGCGGACATTCGTCACAGCCGACCGGCAGTCAGTATGGCAGCGCGCACGTGCCCGAGCTGCACGATGATGAGCTTCACACGTCGTCACGTTGTAAGGACGCTTTTCAGGCCCGCCCGCGGCCACAAGACGCCTTATGGACGTACTGTGTCGCTCAGGAGCTCAATTTCGTCTGAGTGATGGCCGGTTGGCCGCAGTCTGCTGGATCGGTTACGATGGCTGGCTGGGAGCGGTGCCGTTCGGAGGGAGGAACATAACAGGCAGCATTGCCCGTGTCAGGGGGTGACATGTGCACAAGTTAGGCTGAACATGCAAACAAAGGACACATGACAGAGGAGCATAGCGTGGCAATTATTGACATAGATAAAAGATTCGATGTTGAAAATTGAAACCGACGATTTTGTGTTACTTTTTAGATTACATTATCCTCGAAGCAATACCACTAGGTGGTAACTGTGCTTTATTTGTAGGCGTTAATGGCACATGCAGTTGCGTTCTGCTTTTTTACGTCGTTATCATCCTTCTGCATCAATGCGGAGAATTAAACATAATCCGATATAATAGTCAAAGCAAAACCATGCATTACTTTGCTGTCAAATATACCTAATATATCTATGAGCGTCTGGTTAAGTAAGACCATAGTCAGGACAGTTTCTAATTCACTAACTGGAATACATCTCATCTGTTGATCAGACTGAGATCATCTGTATTTTTGGGGTTCTCGTTATTAAAGCATCGTTGTAGCTATGCATTTTTTTTGTAGATTTGCATAGAAAACATAGGTTGTTCTAAATTGGTTAAGTTTATGTAATTCAAAATCATACTAGTTTAAAACTACATTGGTGGATCTAGGATTTAGTTTTTGGCGCCATGGGTGGGCATCACCCCATAAAAGTTCATCAAAAATAATAATAAAAATCATCAGATTTTGCTCCCTTATGCATTGTTAAACGTTTAAAACAAATTTTCCTTTGTAAAAGTTGCGTAGATGTCCTTTAACATCAGGAAATGTGTACATTTGCGCCAGTTTCAGGCGGTTTGGGGGAGGCATTTGCCCCTGATGCCCCCTGGATCCGCCTATGTAAAACTGTATGCAATTTTTTCATTTTGAACAAGAACCATGCCTTTTTTAATTGAAATTACGATAAAATGTTGACATTACGATCCAACATAGATAATAAATCTGTATTGCCATGTTAAGTCAATCAAAAGTAAAGCAATCTGGACATTTCGGATGATTTCCAGTGGGTGAAATATACCATCATCCCCCTCATTCGACACCCTCGGCTCGTACATGTATGTACAATACAATTATGATCTATATACAGTACTAGAACCTGACCGTTCGCAATTTCCCGTAGCGGAACTAACTGGTATTCAGCGGAGCATCGGCGGGCCCTGGCCATCTGATGAGGCCTCAGGCCCAGCAGCTCCGCCGGCGCTCGGCTCGCTCCCAGCCCTGCTGACAAGGCTCAGTACATAGTTAGCCGATTTTGTGGCCGCTGGGCGCCGCCTGTTTGGCCGCTATTTTCCGCGTTATTAGCTCTTATGAAAGCCTGTTGAGATAAGAGCAATCAGAGGAGGATTGGCGACCACCTTCCGGTCCAGTAGCGACCAATCGGCGTCACAACTAGTGCCGGCCGCGGCGGGCATGCCGATCGAGTCCCGGGGACGCACCGCCGCGACCGCAGACGAATCATCCACCGCGGGCGGAACGGTGAGGGCAGTTCGGGAAACGAGGCTCTTTTGGGAAAGTCGTCCTGGTGGGGATAGAGCTAAAACGATTATCTTTCCATTGTGAATGATAGAGAAAGATAATATTTTTTGCAGTATTTTTGCAGAGAAAGTATAGGTGGAAACACATTGACTTGTAAATATAAAGTATAAAATATAGCTATCCTATACAAATTGTCAATTTTAGAATGCAATACAAACTTGTACTTGTTATAGATGCCAAGAAATTATCCTCGCTCTCTTTCAAGACTCAGCTGCTCGGCTTTATAACTACATTATAGACATCTGCTTTGCATTTCCATAAAACGAATATATCTACAAGCTTGAATGAACCACCTACGACTCATACGACTCATACTACTCATACAGGCCGAGGTCTGCCAGTCGTCTGCCATCTGCCCGCTTCTGAGCAGCAGAGATGAAGCCCATCATGCCCGCAGGATATCCTGTTTCTGATCGGATCTCTGTTTGTCCGCTAATTTCTGGTCAAACATTTGCAGAGTCATTTGCTGCGGCCGACATATATCCTGGGTGTTGGCAAAACCATTAAGCAGCACTCGGGCCTCTGCGTCAACACACTGATGACCCATTTCTAAGAGCGATGTTGTCCAGAGGCGGCTAACGTGCTGGCCAGTCGGCAGTGGTCAGAGGAGCAGTGATGACAGAGGGAGCGACGGGGGGCAGAGGGAGAGGGAGAGTGAGAGTGGAGAAGGATAGGAGGAGAGGGGAGATATGAAGGTGCAACGTTGCCGTTAGGAGGAAAAAATGACAACTAAGCCTGATGTCAGGAGAATGTTATTGGTTTACTTGTCTGCTCCGGCCGATGAAACTTGAAAGGCACATATTATCACATAAGGCACGTATTACAAGAGAACGCCATGCCAGTCACGCACAGTCCTACTAAGTGCTACATAAACATTATTCTACAGAGTAGAGTCAAGAGAGAGCCAATATATAAGACGCACGTCTCAAAGGGAATATAACACCTTGGGAAAAATACGTGGAATGATGGAAAAGAGTGCCCTGATTACGGTTCTGACATTTGTTTTGCGAAAAAGCAGCAACTTGTTGTAATTGGAAAATATTCATATTTATACATGTGATGTCTTAATCATCTTGCGTCACCAACGCGAGTTGTGAAATCATACCGGCAGCCATGAGTGAAGAAACAATTTCGAAGTTGGTGTGGATTGTCATTGATGTCATCTTACTTCTTTCTTTTGATTTCCCAAATTTCGTCTACTCGTCTTTTAAATGGTGCAAAAATTAATTGTGATATAGAAGTGGACAGTCGAAATGTACACACGGCCCCCAAAAGCCCCTTGGATGATCGCAATTGCATCTCTCCTACAATAAGCTGATGTGGATTTTCCACAGCAACTTTTAAGTTGGTGTGGAGCTTTTCACACCGACCACATACGAAGTTACATCCATGCCAGCAGCAGTCTATCCTTGAATCAGAATATGTAAACAGCACTAACAAACTCGCTCGCAGGGTCGCGACTCACGAGTTATATTGGTCGCGATCGAAAATGTGTGAATTTTCACACCAAGGCATTATATGAGTCGAGTTTGAGTGGCGTTGCGCTAACACACTACTATAAATGTGCATGTGCATTGTTCACACATTTGTGTGATTTAGGATGCATCATTTTTGTATGTATTTGCATTTGTTTTCCTATGCTTTCAACCATGATAATCACGAATATTGCTTTAATTTTGTATTAGACTTCCTGTTCATCGGTCTCTTTTTGTTTGAAAATCTCAAGTTTTTGTCATTTTTGCGCATTTGTTTACCATCGACCCAATCAGCATTTCTGAATTATTGTATCGCATTGCAGTGCTATCAGACCAATGCAGTGTTATC
>VOPJ01006172.1:0-21554 GCA_014673585.1 Semibalanus balanoides
AACACCCCCCAGTGGGGCGCGGGTTAAAGGGAAGGCAAACGTCTCAACTTCGCACGGAATCGTGCTTGATATTATGCAATCGTACCGCAAATATAGGTAGCAGTTACTTTTCCTCGCGGTAAGGCAGACAAAAATAACATTATTGCTATTTTCCTGTTGGGTACCACTCCCACATGGCGGAGTTGGCCAAGGCGTCCGCGTTGGGTGTAAGAGGTCCTTGGATCAACCCAATCAAGTCTGACCTCTGGCAGTCCTTTCTTCGACCGGCTCCTACCCAGGAGATGGCAGTAACTGGGGAGAGTCCGGGCTCCTACCCAGGAGATGGCAGTAACCTGGGGAGTGTCCGGGCTCCTACCCAGGAGATGGCAGTACCTGGGGAGTGTCCGGCTCCTACTGGGGAGTTTCCGGGCTTCTATCCAGGAGATGGCAGTAACTATGGAGTGTCCGGTCGCTACCCAGAGATGCAGAACCTGGGAGTGTCCGGGCTCCTGCCCAGGAGATGGCAGTAACTGGGGAGTGTCCGGGCTCCTACCCAAGGGAGATGGCAGTAACTGGGGAGTGTCCGCGCTGCCTACCCAGGATGATGCAGTAATGGGGGAATGTCCGGCTCCTACCCAGGAGATAGCTATTACCTGAGAGTGTCCGGCTCCTACCCAGGAGATTGCAGTAACTGGGGAGGTGTACCGGGGCTCCTAACCCAGGAGATGGCTGAGTTACCTCGGGGGAGTTGTCCGCCTCCTAACCAGGAGATGGCCAGTAACTGGGAATGTTCCCGGCTCGCTACCCAGGAGATGGCTAGTTACCTAGCGGAGTTGTCCGGGCCTCCTACCCAGGAGATGGCAGTACCTGGGGAGTGTCCGGCTCCTACCCAGGAGATGGCAGTACCTGGGGAGTGTTCGCTCAGTCGCGGGGTTAACGCTGTGCCAGCCAGCGCCGGCAGCTATTGGGAGACGGACCTGATCCGCCTTCAAACAGATCCTTCGGTACGGTGACATGTTCCACTTTATGCCCCGGAGTCGGAGAAATCGGGACATTAAGGTGGCAATGCGTCGCTTTATGTCTCTGAGAAGAACTCTGATTCGCCCGGTCCGATAAATCGGAAAGCCTCAGTGTGGCCACGAGTGCCACCTGGGATCACTATTCACTGACAGAAAGCAGCCGGGTGCCGATAACATTGGACCTCTGCGGCGTTCATAGCGCGAGTGTACTGTGTGCTAACCGTGTATGTATGTATGTATGTATGTGCGTGCGTGCGTGCGTGCGTGCGTCGTGCGTGCGTGCGTGCGTGCGTGCGTGTGTATGTGTGTGTGTGTGTGTGTGTGTGTGTGTGTGTGTGTGTGTGCGTGCGTGCGTGCGTGCGTGCGTGCGTGCGTGCGTGCGTGCGTGCGTGCGTGCGTGCGTGCGTGCGTGCGTGCGTGCGTGCGTGCGTGTCTTTGTTTATTGGGGTTTAAGGGCGCGCCGACACCTTTGAGTCAATTTGCGCCCATGTGTGTGTGTTGTGTCTAACGACAAAATCCCAGGTACGTAATAATGTCTTTAAAAAAACTGTTGGGCAAATACTGTATAAAGGATTTTTTAGAAATGTTAACTTTCAGCGTTTAGTATATCCACGAGAGAATGCAATTCTCCAGACATGTCGATCTGAGCATACCTAAGCTGGTGAATTAGGCTTGAGAGGAGTGTTTTCTGACCGTTAGCTCGCTGTTCTGGCGCTAATCGTACTCGAATCAGTTGTACTCCGCCAGTCTGAACAACTTCCAAGTTTATGAGAACAATGAAAAGCTCAAAAATGCCCTGCCTTGAAAGTGCGCCATATTGACGTCTGTAAAACATCAGAATCGTTGAGTCTTTAAAAAATATAGGGATTCCCTAATTCGGGAAACGCTTATGTGCTGCTATATTTATAATTGTATGGTGCGAGAAAAAAACACGTTATGGCATGCAAATGCTACTTTTGTATCGTGCCCAATAACACGACGAATGGCTTAGCATATTCGTTAGCAATGCAAACATATGATACAATCCCTCATAAAATAAAATGAAGATCACTCAGAAATAACGCTCCATTAACAACTGTCCACGACACATTCCAAGATCGTACTAATTTTCCCGAACTAGCGCCACGATAGACATTAGTGACTGTCTGAGCTGTAAAGCGGCGAGCACACGCCACCACGGCAGAGCGGCGACCATCCTCACACAGGAGGCGGCCCACACGCCACCACGGCAGAGCGGCGACCATCCTCACACAGGAGGCGGCCCACACGCCACCACGGCGACCATCCTCACACAGGAGGCGGCCCACACGCCACCACGGCAGAACGGCGAGCAATGAGCATCCTCACACAGGAGGCGGCCCACACGCCACCACGGCAGAGCGGCGACCATCCACACGCCACCACGGCGTGATGTGACGACAGGGTGGGACGCACACCCAATTATATCCTGACGAATGGCGCGACGGCAGGCAACTCGCGGCGCCCGTCACCAATGACTCGGTCCGGCGACTCCAATGGTGACTCGGTCGGTGACTCGGTCGGTGAGTCGGTCGGTGAGTTGGTCGGTGACTAGCAGCGGGCGGTATCCACATGACAACAGTGGCGGCGGAAGGTATTTTCGAATGGGGGGGGCAAAGAAACCTAGGGGGTCCCTTGGCCAAACACCCCTAAAAATAACGTGAAATGGTATGTACTATGTATCTCTTCATAATTGAGCCACTATATTTTGCGAGGCCTCTAAATGGTCGCAAACAAACGTCGGACATCACGGCCATGTTGAAGCATCAGGCCTTCCGAGGGCCTACCAAGGTCCTCCTCAGACCAACTAAGGGTCATCTATCGGCCTTAGAGGGCCTATCAGGCTGGCTGGGGGCGCCTTGGAGCCCTCGTTATTTGTTAAAGTAAAAAGTAGAAGTTCTTGAAGGGCCCCTCTAATAAATTTACGGGCGGGTGGGTAAAATCATGTTTCCACCAACTTCTTAAGTGCGGGGGAGGGGCAGCTGCCCCTGCCCTCCCCCTCTTCCGCCACCCCTGCATGGTAGCCGGACGGTTAGGGGTTACTCCCATGCCGTCAGCGCCCCACTCCAGTTACGTTATGTTATCTGATACGGTGTCGTCGCCGCCCCGCACACAGGTATTACGTCACAGCCAGACAGACAAACGCCGCCGCTTTTTACCGAGCGGCAAAAAGCGGCGGCAAAAGGCGGCGGCACGCGTGCTGATCGGCTGAATCCATTGATGCCGCGAGGCCTGTACCAGACACATTTGCGATGGATATTCACTATGAAAACGCGCCGATACTTTACTACAGATGCACTTTGAGCGTCGAATGATGGCTCCCAGGGTGCAACGACTGTCAAATGTGCGCAAAGTAAAATAATTAGTGAAAATGAAGCACACATTGCAGACATAATTACAAAATTATGCCGCAACAAAACAATTCATGTGGATATCCTTTAAGTAGATGGTGTTTTAGATGTCATATCTGCGTTTACAGGGTCCTAATGTTCATTTCAAGTGGACAAGACCAACGTTCATATGTTTATAACTCTACTGCTAATTAATACATAAATGGTAAACATAGTTTGACGGGATACGTGTCACTAATCAAGGACATTATGAGACTGGACGCTGTCTTGATCCATTCGACTTATAATTATAATATATTTATGTTACAGTAACGCACTTGCGCTGTAGCGACAATATATCTTACTAGCCATATTTGAAAATTTAACACGCGTCCTGGAGGGCCTCTGATAATGACACGCCCTGGAGAGAGGACGGGGTCTGAACGCTCCCTTTAACTCGGCTCCTATGGGGGGTAGGCGGAATCCAATATCACTTTTCGATAGCTCGTCAAAAATCATGTCGACACTTAGCACACATTTGTAAATACCTAGAGCGATCGAGAGAGTATTGTCGCACTTATACATTAAGTATTGTCGCACTTATACATTAAGCATTATCGCACTTAAACTTACACACATACCTAGAGCGATTGAGAGGGTGAGGCCACAGTGCTGTCACACTTATTACCCAGAGCGATGGAGAGCGATGCCGAGGTGCTGCCGACGAGGCCGGAGGATGGCGGGGAGTCGGAGGAGGCCAGCGGCCGGCGGCGGGCGGTGGGTAGGTCACCGCCGGCCGACCGGTCCCTGCCGCTGCCGCCGCGGCTGCTCAGAGGAGGCACGGGAGACACGGAGATGTCGCTGCCGACGTCACGGTCTGCCGGACACATGTCACCAGTCAGGATACAGGATCAGGATACAGGATCAGGATACAGGATCAGGATACAGGATCAGGACACAGTCTACCGGGGACAGCCGCCGCCGTCAGGATACAGGATGCAGGACACAGGATAGAGTAGCTGGGAGAGCCGCTGGACTTCTGACCTATTCCGATGGTGGCAGCCCTGGTTCAAGTCGCTTCGGCGCTCGCTATTTGCTCCTGACTGGGATGGCCTGCGGCCGGTGACAGCGGTCGCACTCAAGACCAGGTGACGTCAGTGAGCGGGGCGGGCCGTGTCCAGGTATGTCATGTCGGGCACGTTAAACTTTCGTTTCTAAATTCTGCCAGCCAACAGGAATTGCGCGGTCGGGTGGTGGGGTCAGGACCTGCACAACAAGCTCTGCTTAGCGCGGGTCATGACCTCGGAAAGCTATCCATACAAAACATTCGGACTAAATTTATAAACAAAAATATATATATATACACTATACAGCATGCAGGGGCACAGTATAAAGGATGCAGGAACACAGGATCCAGGGACACATGATGCAGGAACACATGGTGACACGGGATGCAGGGACACACGGTGACACGGGATGCAGGGACACACGGTGACACGGGATGCAGGAACACACGGGATATAGGACTAACAGGGCGGCATACATGATAGTCTGGCGGAGGCAGCCTCCCCCGTCAGGGGAAGGATACCCACATGCTACAGAGGAAATGATACACAGTACATCAGTAAAAGATACAGGATACATAAACCAGCGCACGAGACACAGAACACGGGAATAAAACGCATGGCACGGGACACGTGATGCATTACACACACC
Organism: Semibalanus balanoides; assembly: GCA_014673585.1. NCBI lineage: Eukaryota > Metazoa > Arthropoda > Thecostraca > Balanomorpha > Balanidae > Semibalanus > Semibalanus balanoides. Next base: position 5,063 of record VOPJ01006172.1, read on the forward strand.
GGAAAGAGGTAACGATGGCACGTCACACACTTGACCAGCACAGGCGAAGGCTGGTGATGATGAGAGTAATCGAGGTTTTTGGCGCACCGACTGCTTTTGGTCACTTGGGTTGGTGGTGGTGGAGGATGTCGTAAGGAAGCGCAGGAGCAGGGACGTCACATCCCACAGCAACCTTAACAGCACTGAGCGACACCTAGTAGCGAACAACTCCGATAGTCCGGGTCTCCGAGATGGGTTATTTTGGTGCATTCCAGGCGCCGCAGCTACTGACGATACATGGTGCTCATGAATGAGTCTCGGACAATCTCTCTTGGCAACTTTACAGCTTTGCAGAAGCCCAGCTGCAGGATAAGAGTTTGATAAGTGCTGGAAATCTGGCAGAGCTAGTTCGTTCTGAGTTGTGCAGGGACAGGTCCGGTACAGAATGTTAAGGGTCTCACTGTTACTGTCTCCTGATTGAAACTTATCCAAAACACGCGACGCAACATCATGCTACACACAACCTGCCGGTAAACCTATAGCCTAACAAATAGAGGATGTAACACTGCTCTCAATGGCACGCATGTGCTCTGTATGTAAAATGGACGGGGTAAAGGCCAAGAAGCCTTAGGTTTGAGGCTGCGAGCTACTGCTGCTGCCATCTGTCGGTCAGGGCGCCAAGTGTGGGACGATGAATCTATGAAGTTGACGTGCATGAAAATGAAACAAATGCAGAAATCAGATGCAATAACCAACAGCAGCCTACATATAAATTTATAACTTAGAGGTCAACATAACTCTGGAATATTAGCGACCAGCCAACAAACATAAACATAAACAATATTAAACATTTAAACATAAAAAGTTGCTGATGCTAGCGATGACTATTTAAAGCACAGTTCAGCTACACCAGACACGTTCTACCAAACTCAACTTCAAAGCACAGGAAATAGTGCATATTTGGGCGATTCCTGGTATTCTAAGAAAGAAGCCGCTTTCACGAAGAATTATTGCGCTGAAAAGTTTCTGGTAAATATTTACCAGTTTTGGAAAAGTCTTAGTATAATATACATTCCAAGAAATAAATTACTGATTTAGGCGATATGATCACTATTCAATAGACATGGGAAAACGTATTGAGCTCACAAGTTTATGATTCAACCGGTTTATAAAGGAAATATGCGTCTAGAGTCCATTCGTTCAATTTAACAAGCCAAATTTCAGTCGTTGGAGATCTCGCCTCTCAACTGACCATCAAAACTCAGCTTGCTCATTAGTTAATATCACCAAACCACAATTTTGTCGACAAACCCGCAGCTAGTTTGACTTACTATTAGTTTCTTACCGACATATTACACAATTCGGCGTGGAATTTATCGCTAAAAATCGCATGTAAAAGTGTAAAAGATACGGAATGAATCGTCGAAACCTTTCAAAACATTTCAACAAGTTTCACACAATAATCCTTTGTGATAACGGCTAAGGTAAACATTAATTCGTATTGCAATAACCAAAAGTTATTCGGTAAACTTATGACATTCGGTCCAACCCTCTCGCTTCCTGGGCTTCTAGGATTGAGGCTCTTCGCTAAGCAGAACAGACTTATTGTGTGGATGATCCGGACAACTTCATCTATCATCGTCTCGCTATTGTATTGACTATCCGATAATGGCAGCACAGGCAGCAATTGGAGAATAGAGGTTTACGAGCCGTAAGGTCTCAACGTAGTCCTCCCCGCTCACTGACCTCACCTGACCACGGCTGACCACCGAACTGAGGTCAGCCCAGTCAGTAACGAGGTCGGCACGAGTTGGGGCGCGAACCCCTCTCAACTAGCACATCATCGCCAATCAAGGGCACGTGGCAGGTGAAGTCAGGCAGGCGACCTCCCACCAGCTGAGTAAGTGGAAGGACAGACGCCTATCAGCTGAGCGAAGTGGAAGGACAGGGTCGACAGTGCAGAGTCAATGAACTAAGGAGTGTCACCTGTATTGACGGCGGCACAATGGTGCCGGCTTGGGGCACCCACATCCAACGATTTAGAGGGCTCAGCCCAGCAGTGGGTGCCTTTCAAAGCACTAAGTATCGGGCGGTCATGACAACAGACGCTTTGAACCCACATGCCCACGACTTTCGAGTTTTCGGGGCTTTCCGGCGCTTCGAGGAGCACTCCCTAACGTACCGTGCCCTTCTGTTTGCTTTGCTTTGCAACTTGAACAAAAAGTAAAATCAGAGCGAAGTGCTCAATCTCATAGTTTGGCAAGAGCATTGGGTTCTGACACCTCTAGGCTCTAGCATGTCTATTTAGGTAACTTGTACATATTAGCAATTAATTATGAGGTTAACGCATGGTTGCTTAGGTACGCCATGGTTCAGGATGTCAGTGGAGTTTGTCCACAACAGTTTGTTGTAGCCCAACATAGCGATGTTGGGCTTTCAAAACATTGCATAACGATGTTAGGCTTTCAAAGCAAAGTTGGCGCGGGCTGTGCGTTTTGTTTTGGAGAGCACAAAAGTGGATGTTCATTGTTCAATATGTTCATGCAGGCAGGGGCGTCACCACGAACCGAGAGTTGAGGGGACGTAAGCATTCTGAAGTGAATCCTTTCCATGCAACGCCCACAAGCGTAATATTAAAATCCGAAAATGTTAGGGGGACGGCCACGGCCTGTTTGCCGTAGTTGGGGGGGGGGGCGGACGCGTCCCCCCACTTTCGACGCCCATGCATGCAGGGGCCGGCAACCGAGACTCCAAGCTCCGCGGGCCAGGACCTAGTGTCGGGGCCAGGGCGGAGTGGCCTTGGCCGCTCGCCTCAGATGCCGCCGCCGCCGCCCCCTATCGATAGAGCCAGACAGAGCGGCACACGGCAGGCTCAGCCGCCGCGCCGCGACGATACGCTGTTTTGGCGCTGTATTGGCGGCCAGCCAGCCGACGGGCCACGGCCCAGACAGAGACTGGCCGCCCGCCCGCACCGCGCCATATCCGATCAGAGGTGTAGCATTGGCAACAACAGTGCAGCGCCAAGGTTGTGATGCTTAACGCTATGCCTGAACTACAACTTGTGAGGAACTACAAAGGGCTGTTTTGGCCTGTGTTGTATCAACAAACACTCAACAATCAACCATTGCCGATGTTTCTAAGTTTACCTGCTGGATAACGTAACTAGCGCAGAATGGAAATAGCTCAACGTGCTTTGTAATTATCAGCCTGGCCACGCTTGGCTCTTCCATCGGGCGGAAGCAGGTTACAGCACCACACGGCACACAGCCTTTATCAGAGGGTCGAATTGATACATTCACACTTTAATATTCAGAATAGCACCATGTCCGCTTATTTTATGAGACCGCAGCGAGACAGCACGACACTGGCGTACATCAGGGCGTCGCATTTATATCTATACTTTTAAGTCGGACATACATCCTCGGACATACAAACACAAGATATGCGTCACGACTCACGAGTACCATACTGTGCCAGCTCACGACATGATTATTCATAAAAAGGCCTTCTTCAGATAATAAGGCGTCTTCTTTGGTGGTTCAAAAGAACGTATTCATTCGAGTATTATGCACTCCATGCGTGTACTTCGCACTTCTCTTATGTGCGTGGACACTGGACAGTCTTTAATGACCTCGTCCTCATGTCTCTCAAAAACATGCAAGAAGGTTAGCAACAACAGCATAATGTTGAACTTAAAAAAAAAAATGAAATTGAGGTTGAACATCAAAAGGTGTTGGAACTTTATATAGCGACGCATCAAACAAATACAGCTGATAGTCTTAGCTCATAACTTTATATGCGAGTTGTACTCGCACTAACTGTACTATCTAACACTAACTGTAGTACAGTACTGTTAGTGTTAGGTAGTACAGTTACTGTACTACCTAACACTAACAGTACTACCTGAACTAACCTGGTCCATATGAATATGATTCGAAGCGCTTTGACGAAACAAACATCATGGCCCTATTTATAATATGTAAAAAGTTATTTGCGATAAATTTTTGCCCAAAAATTGCCTTTTTGACCTTAGATGACCTCTAGAGCATCAACTGTTGACCCAAACTCAAATTTGAGGACACGTTGGAGATTCCATATCTTAAGAGCTTTCGATCACTCGTTTACCGTTTGTTCCTAGCTATCATAGTTCCAGAGATATTTGGGGGTTTCTGAAGCGAAGCTCGGCAACGAAGGAAATCTAAACTTTGATGACCTCTGGTGACCTTAATATTGACCTGACCTAAAACAAGACCGATATACTTTCGATAGAGCTTGTTTGTCTCGAGCTATCTAGCACCGTTTCCCACTTTCGCTACGTTGCGTAGTTTTCGAGATCTTACGAGGGGGGATTCGCCCGCGTGTAATTACGAGCGAGGGCGAAGCGCAATCGAGTCCTCACTGAATACGGGATTTGTATCACGTATAAGCGGCCGACCCGACCCGAACGTAGTACTTTTCAGATGCTTATATCTTTGGAATCCCGCATCCGATTGTCAAGCGGTCTTAACCAACTGATAGACAAATTCTATCAATTATGTTATTAGCATGTTCCGTCTCACGTGAGAAGTCAGCATGGCGCGTGGCACGTGCCGCGTGCGGGGTGTCATGTGAAATAGATCACCTCCACCTCTGGCGGCCGGGCGTGGTAGATAACGCCACGGCCGCAGGACAGGTGGCGCCACCGTCGCAACAGAATCTTACATGGTACCTCCATTTCCGCGGATGCGCTGACCGATTAAGCTCAAATTGCAAGGTGCAGTTTAGATAATAACAGACCAATTTCATTGCTATCGGGTTTCTACGGGCTCGCTCGTCCTTCGCCGATTAAGGCGTCTTACTAGTTGTAATGATTAGAGACCCTCTTGGCGCGTGTTAAGCAGGGCAAAGGTTTACATAAAACTTTTTCCCGAAACAAACTGGTAAGCAGTTGTCTAACTCACGCAACCTAGGTTAATATTCGACATACCCATTCACCATCTGCATTCTGCAAGTATGGTCTCGAAAAACTATCAATGCCGGTTAACCAACGAGCTTCGAAAAAGTTCGCACTGACCAAGGAGATGCGGAAACAACTGGGGCCATTCCACGACATTTCGACCAGTCGAAAACACCCTCATCTCTCACTTTTTGTTCAAAATTGGTGTATATGATTATATTGGGTCTTGAAATTCAGTTGTGAAAATATTAGCTCGATCTGACCTCAGGTTATCGAGTTATAGCCTGCGGCATTTTGCAGGGTCACATTGCAGAGGTGTTTTCGGAGGCCGAAAGACTGCATTTGACTTAACCAAAATTGTTGAAAATTACTTGTACGGCTGAGTTCACATGAAACGAGTTTATTAATTCGGATTTTTTTGCGTGACCTTGACGACCTTGACCACGTGACCTTAGTGACCGTTTTTTCCGATGACCTCGTGTGACCTCGGGTAACCTCTGTTTCAATTTTCACCTGCTTAAAATACTTGTCAATGTCTTGTCTAACAATGCAACAATAAAAAAGGTGGCGTTTTTCCTCTATTTCCATATTTTTCATCTATATAACGTTGCGTGTTTGTCGAATTACCCAAGGGGAGGGTAAGGCAAATATCTGCCAGCTATGAGACCGATTTGGACGGGGGTCTTTACCATTTGATTCTGGCGTGGTCTAAGAGGTGCGTATACAATTTTATTACTTTTGGTCTAATCTAGTCCCGCAAATTGGACCAAAACACCCAAACCACCAAAATAATCGTTGCAGAGACTCCTGCTCCGACCTATACCATCCAATTTCACATTTTGATCCGACGTGGTTCAAAACGTTGTGGTAGAGAGTTTTATCTACTTTGGTTCATTCTTAGTGGACCAAATTAGACCAAAACGACGACAACAATCGTTACAGACTCAGAACCTATGGGACCGACTTGAACGGGTCTTCTTCAATCAATCTGGTGTGGTCCAAAACAGTGTTTTCAAGAAGTTTCTATCAACTTTGATTGAATCTAATTGGACCAAATCAGACCAAAACCACCAAAAATAATTGCAGATGAGTCATGTTCGAACATATGGGTCGCAATTGGATACGATCTTCACAATTTGATCTGGCTTGGTCCAGGGCGCGCTTAAGAGTCTAATCGACTTTGTCTGATAAAAAGTGGACCAAATTGGGACCCAAAACACCAAAAACCACCAAATTTCGTTGGCAGAGGAACATCATGCTCCGAACTAATGTACCGATTGGGGCGTAATTTCTTCACCATTCGATCCGGCGTGGTTTGAAAACGCTGTGGTAGATATTTTTATATACTTTGATTTCATTCCAAGTGACCAAAATTAGACAAAAAAAAAGTTTGCAGATGATCATGGCTCAGAACGTAATGTCTGATGTTTGTGCGGAATCTTCACCATCTCGATCGCGGTTGTGGTTTCAAAACGTGGTGGTGGACAGCTTTATCTATTTGATTCAATCTAAAGTGGACCAAATTAGACCAAAAACGCCAAAGTCGTTGCAGATGACGTCATGTTCTTCTTCGACTATGGGACCGATTTGGACACGATCTTCAAACCTTTCATCTGCTTGGTTCCCAAAGCAGGGTAGTATTGAGTTGGAATAATTTTTAGTATATTTGTGGAACAAATCGGACCAAACAAACCAACCAGTTTTGGTTGGTTTCCGTCCATTGGTCCAACTTCATTCGACCAATCTCGGTCAAACTCTACAAGCACTTGTTTTTGGGATCAGCGGCATCGAATGGTGAAGATATTGTCAAATCCAGTCTGATAGGTTTTCTGAGAATGGCGTCGTCTGTAACGATTTTGGACTTTTTTTGTCTCAATTTTGTCCACTTAGATGAGAAAAAATAGATAAAAACTCTTATTCCACAAGCGTTTTTGAACGCACGTCGGATCGAATGGTAATTCCGCCAATATGTCCTATAGGTTCGGAAGCATAACATGGTCGTCTGCACGACTTGTTGGGTGGTTTGGGTGGTTTTTGGGTCCAATTTGCTGGACTCAGATTAGACCAAAAGAGTATATAAAATTGTATACGGCCCGTCTTAGACCACGCAGATCAATGGATGAAGACCCCGTCCAATCGGTTCATAGCTTGGCAGATATTTGCCAGTTACCGCCTCCCATTGGGGGTAATAATTCGTAAAAACACGCACGTATATAGATGGAAAATATGGAAATTAGAGGAAAAACGCACCTTTTTTATTTGTTGATTGTTAAGAAAGACTTGACAGTATTTTTTTAAGAGGTTTGGGGAAAAAAAAAAAATTTGGGACAAATCCCAAAAGGGGTTTTTTTGGGGGTACCCGAGGTCACACGAGGTCAATCGGAAAAAAAGGTTCATTCAAGGTCACGTGGTCAAGGTCATTCAAGGTCACGCAAAAAAAAATTCGCGAATAAATAAACTTCGTATTATTGTGAACTCAGCATACAGTATTTTAACATTTGTTAGTCAAATGCAGTCTTTTATCGGCTCCGAAACACCTCTGCAAACGTGACCTGCAAAATGCCCGAGGCTATAACTCGATAACCTGAGGTCAGATTGAGCTAATTTTATGCAGCTGAATTCAGGACCCAAGATAACCCTATAACACCATTTGAACCAAAAAGTGAGAGATGAGGGTGTAATTTGGGATAAAAAATGGTCGAAATGTCGTGGAATGCCCCAACTGATGAAAAAACAAAGAGTAAGACAAAGCCGTTAAAAAACTTTCGAGTGAATGGGTATCAAAATAGGTACTCGAAACAAACAAAAAAGTTATGACGTGTTTCAACTAAATTATGACTAAAAGTCTGCCATCGGCACAGGCCTGCTGGCAGCCGGCTCTGTCCACGAGCACGATGGCTGGCATCGGACAGAGGCGCCGTGTACGTCCGCCCATGGCGTGAGAGCTGTCAGCCGGCTGTGTGCCGCCACTGCCACCTGTCGGCCATCCGGCAAACTATCGTCCGGCAGCGTGCATGACCGTCAGGGCGGCGGCGGCGGGCGGCCCAGATCAGCGGCGCATATCGACCAGAGCCAGCCGGCCGGCCGGCCGGCCGCCAGACGGGCCGGTCGCCGACCCGGCCGCGACATGGGCGGCAGGCCACCGCCACCGGCCTCTCTAGCGCGCCGACGCCGGCTCGAGCGGGCTGCAAGGTCGGCCGGCGGCGGGCCTGTTGCCAGGGCGGCCGCGCTGCGCCACGCCGACCCGCCGCCAGCCGAGGCCAACACTTTCTCATCGTGCGTGCCGGTCGGGGGCGGCTGGCGGCGCCGCGGGCAGTCGGGGCGCCGGGGGCAGCGTGCAACTGCACAGCCAGGTCGGGCAGGGCCGCCTGGTCAGCCCCGGCGTTTAGTTGTATATGTAGTTGATGGACTTTAAACCCGGCCGAGTACGGCTGGCTGGCACCCGGCTGAGGGAGCCAAGACAAAGGAGGCGCCCGTCCGCCGGTCATGCGTGACTCTCGGACGCCGATTTCACGGCGACGTGGCACACAGGAGCAAGCAGCGCACCTGGCGGCGCTCCCAGTGTCCTCCAGCGGCTATCTCGAGCCGCGCCGCTATCGCCGCCGTATCTCCGCCGCCGGCCGTATCCGCCTTTTTATCGGTCTGTATGTGTGCGAGTGTGGAAGCAGTCTAAGTCTATTGACAGCGCGTGCAGCGGCTGCGTTCGACCGCCATGGGACGGCGCTGCAGCAGCGGGCAGCGGGCGGCTCAGTGTGGCCATATGCAGCGGTCGTGCCAGCGCCACCAGCGGCCGCAGCTGACAGGTGCAGCTTCTCAGCACGCGCCCCGGCCGCCCGACCGGCCCACCAGCCAGCCAGCCAGCCAGACCCGCCAGACAGCCTGCCCAGTAACCGGCCAGCAGCGGCACAGAAGGCGGCCGCAGGCGCGCCGCCCCGCCGAGCACGAGCCGAAGCCGAGCCGCATGATCAGTGGCGAGCCCGCGACTGGCTAGGCAGGACGCAGAGTGGCCAGCGGAGCAGGAACGGTACAGAGCATGGTAGTGGAGCGGGCCGGCAGAGCCGTGGCATGCGGGGCAGGCGGAGAGCTAGCCAGCGGTGGGAGGACGGCGGGACAGGACGGCGAAGGCTGGCCAGCTGAGCAGGGCGGTTCTGGCTAGGACGGCAGAAGGCTAGCGGAGGCAGGGTCGGCAGAGCTGGCCAGCGGGCAGGACAGGCAGAGTGGCCCAAGCGGGCAGGACGGCAGAGCATGCTAGCGGAGCAGGACGCGGATCTGGCCAGCGGGACAGGACGGCAGAGCGTGGCCGCGGGGCAGAGACGGCAGAGCTAGGCTAGCGGGGGGACCGGCCAAGCTGGGCTAGGCGGGGCAGGACGGCAGGAGCTGGCCAGGGCGGCATCGACGCATTTAAGCTGGCGTAGCGAGCGGACGCAGAGCTTGGCTACGGGCAGAAGGCAGAGCTGGCCAGCCGGAGGCAGACGGCAGAGTGGCAGGGCAGGACGGCAAGCTGGCCACGGGGCAGACGGCAGAGCTGGCCATGCGGGGCAGGACGGCAGAGCTGGCCAAGCGGGCAGGACGGGCGGGCAGGACGGCAAGCTGGCCAGCGGGGCAGGACGGCAGAGCTGGCTAGGAGGCAGGACGGCCAGAGCGGGCCAGCGGGCAGGACGGGCAGAGCTGGCCAGCGGGCAGGACGGGCGAGAGCTGGCTAGCGGGACAGGACGGGCAGAGCTGGTAGCGGCGGCAGACGCAGAGCTGGCAGCGGGGAGGACGGCAGAGCTGGCCACCGGCAGGACGGCCAGCAGCTGGCCAGCGGGCAGCGAGGACGGCAGAGTGGCACAGCGGCGGCAGGACTGGCCAGAGGCTGGCCAGCGAGGCAGGACGGCCAGAGTGGCCAGCGGGGCGACGGCAGAGCCTGCGGGCACGGACGCGCAGAGTGGCCAGCGGGCAGGAGACGCAGAGCTGCACGGAGCAGGGACGGCAGAGCTGGCGTGCGGGGCAGGACGGCAGAGGCTGGCCAGCGGAAGGCAGGACGGCAGAGCTGGCCAGCGGCGGCAGGACGTCAGAAGCTGGCCAGCGGGGCGGACGGCAGAGGCTGGCTAGCGGGCAGGACGCAGGCTGGCCGCGGGAGGCAGGACGGCCGGAGGCGGACGGCAGAAGCTGGCCAGGGGGCCAGGAACGGCAGAGCTGGCGGGGCAGGACGGCAAGAGCTGGCAGGGGGCAGGACGGCAGAGACTGGCAAAGCGGCGGCAGGACGCGCGGACGGCAGACGGGCAGAGCTGCAGCAGCGGTCAGGACGGCAGAAAGCTGGGTAGCGGGCAGGACGCAGAGGCTGGCTAGCGGGGCAACGGCCAGAGAATGGCAGCGGGGCAGGACGGGCAGGCTGTGCTAGCGGAGGCAGACGGGCAGGAGCTGGCTAGCGAGGGCAGGAAAGGCAGAGCTGGGCAGCGGAGCAGGGACGCAGAGTGAGCCAGGGGGCAGGACGGACAAAGCTGGCCAGCGGGGCAGGACGGCAGAGCTGGCCCGCGGGGCAGACGGCGAGCTGGCCAGCGGGGCAGGCTGCGGGGCAGGACGGCAGAGCTGCAGCGGAGGCAGGACGGCAGGCTGGTAGCGGGGCAGGACCGGCAGAGCTGCCAGCGGAGGCAGGACGCAGAGCTGGCCAGCGGCGGGCAGACGCAGAGGTGGCCGCTGGGCAGGACCGGCAAGCTGGCACAGCGGCAGCCGGCAGAGCTGCCGGGTGCAGGACGGCAGAGCTGGCCGGGGCAGGACGGCAGAGCTGGCCAGCGGGGCAGACGCAGAGCTGGCCAGCGGGCAGGACGCCAGAGTGGCTAGCGGGGCAGGACGGCAGAGCTGGCCAGCGGGGCAGGACGGCAGAGCTGGCTAGCGGGGCAGGACGGCCCGGTTCGACCGGCACCACCACACTGACAGAGGCCCCGCGCCGCTGCTGTGCTGCTCACGCAGCTTAGGGCTGACTCCACACGGCCAGAGCTGCACTCCGCCGCCTCTCCTGTCCGCGGCGCGACTCGCCGGCCAGCAGCACAAAGCCAGCTGCCCTGCCCCGCTGCTGTGCTGTCCTGACACAGCAGGGCGGCAGCAGTGAACCTGCCTCTCTGTAACCGTACTGAGAGCAATACAGATGTTACACAACGACACAAAGTTGTGACAGCCTCTCATGAAAACAGCAGTAAGACAAGGGATTTGTACCGGAATTCCTAACACCTGCAGAGTTAAAAAGCTTCCGCTACCACAATCTACTCTTATTTTTGATGACACAAGATCACAAGTCTGTAAACACCTGTGCCAGAGTTTGTCATTTCATTCGCCTTGATCCAGCGGACTATGGATACTAAAGGCTGAAACACAGCTCTATCGCATGCAAATCGCGTCTCGCAACTCCCATTGAAATATACGCGACACTCTCCGATCGCGCCTTGGCACTGCAGCTTCACCTCTGCAGCTCCACTGCGAACTCGCGGCAAAGTCTCGCTCCCGAATCGCGGGTCTCGTGGCGACATTTATATCGCGCGCGAAAGAGTGGACGCTAGTTCAACTTTTCCGCACGATTTGTGAGCGGGACGAAATTTGCAAGCGAGACGGCCCAGACGCAAGACGCGATTGCCTGTGAGACGACATTTGCCTGCGAGACGCAAAATGTGCTGAGTTTCAACTTTAACCCGCGCCATGCCCAGGGGCGGATCCAAGGGGGGCCAATCCGGCCATGCCCCCCCCCCCCAAAGCGAAAAAGGTGATGGGGCCAAACATAATATTGTGGCCCCCCCCCCCAAAGCATCAGTGAATACCCACAATTGTTCATACGGGACTGTTTACGGTACTTTTGGTATTAACATCGCGTGAGGTCTGGTACCCGAGGAAAGATTAACAATTTATGCGTTAAAATAGCTTTGAAGCAGTCAAAAATTTCAGCAATTCTCAAAATACAAAACTGAAATTTCGCGCCGCGTCGCGGAATTCACATTCAAGTTTTGCAATGCTTTCACAAATAGGAAACTGGACAATTAATTGCAATAAGTGTAATGGCAGAGGCTCTCCTTGACGGTAATTCCTTGGCCCAGGGCCACTCATAAATATTAACCCTCGCCTTACGTTTCCACCTTCGCACGTACGGGGGGGGGGCTTGACAGGATTCCTTTGGCTACTCTCCCAAACCAAGCATCATTAGAGCAACGCGGGTAAACAGCATGATGCTGTCAATGTGAGGTATCTACGGTATGCAATTTTTAGGTTTCAGTCTTGGTGAACTTCCAGGTCAAGTATGACCTAGACTCGATCACGTCAAGAAATAGCGGTTTTTTCTCCGTCCAGAAACCATCGCAAAATGAAGAAAGTTATAAGTGTAATTTAAAAAGTTGGCCCTTGACCAGTTTTGTCTCAGAAATACAGAAAATGTATATATTTGTCGGTATCTGGTCAAAAAAGTCCAAAAAAGTGATTAAAAAATGACGTCATGAGTTTACGTGACACTTAGAGCCATCACTCAAATCACATAGTTATTGCAAGTCTATTGCTTTCAAAATTTGGTTCTTGGGTATTTCGAATATTTTAGTTCTCTCACTTATTCTTTTGGTTTTTCAAAATCTTTGACACATTTTTATGATTTAGTATTCCCCTTTTTTCAGTATTTTAAGGTTTAAGAAACCCAAAAGTTTCGAAATCTCCGAGTTGGGCCTTTCTAAATTAAAATGCATTTTCGATCTTCTGTCGCTTCTGTCAAGGCAATTGCTGCAAATCTTCTATTTTCTACTGATTTTTGCAATTAGTTACCGTCTTTCCAACCACACTATAATCGTCACTAAACGTCATTTTCTCCCAAATGACCTCGACAATTTCAGTGAAATTTTGCCAACATACGTATAAATTCGGTTGGTACAACTCAGCTAGTGACAGTCTCCGCAAGATGACGCCGCATGAGTCAAAACGTGATGTCAGAAAAACATCAGGAGGCTGTCAAGCCCCCCTGAGCGAGGTAATATTTCAAGCTTAGCTAGCAAGTTAGCATGGCCTGCCGAGTTTCACGAAAAAGGGCGACGCGAACGAATGACGTGGACATCGACCCCTAAAACCTAAAGACCTAACATCATACCAAATGCGTCCATTTATAACATAGAATTAACATTAAAAATTTGCAAAAGGCAGCAGCAGACAAAAACGGATATACGATTTTTTCGTCCATTTCATCCGACCCTCAATAAGATCGGTGGACGCCTTGGCGGTTGGTATGAGATAAACGTTATTAGTTTTTACCTGCGTGAATTGTATATGCTCACGGAAAAATATATGTTTGTGTGTTTAAGTATTTTCCCCCGATTTTTTACCCAAAAAAAACACGATTTTTCCCCGATTATTTTTTTTCAGAAAAAAAGTATTATAAAAAATCAAGAGAAAAAAAGAAGAAAAACGGAAAATAGTATTTTTAAATTCTCTAATGCCAAATAAGGTGAAAGCCCAAATCCGGTGAGAAAAAAATGGGAGTACCTTTTTGCCGGAAAAAGTTGCCCCCCCCCCCCAAACCGAGGGGCTGGATCCGCCCCTGGGCCCATGCCAGCACCACCTTCGCCATGCCGGGGGGAGACACCCCCCCTCAAAACTCGGCTCCTATGGAACGTAGACTAAAATCGAAAAAGCCGTTCGGAAGCTCTCAACATAAACACTCGAAGTAACTTCACTCATGTTTTAGCTCTCGTCAATATTGAGGTCCCAGAGGTCATCAAATGTCAGATTTTCCAGTTTTAGGACTTTGTTTAAACAAAATATATGTCGGAAACTATGATAGCTAGGAACAAAGGGAAGAAGTAGTCGAAAGCTATTTAATTTTGCGATTGCCGACATGTCCTCAGATTTTAGCTCAGGACAATAGTTAAAGCTCCAGAGGTCATCAAGGCCAAAAATTCTATTTTTTGCAAAACTGTTTTTCGCAAATAGCTTTTTACCCAAGAAAGATAGAGCAAATAGTTAAACATCGTCGTGTTTGCCTCATCAATGCATTTTTAAAAATGATAATGGTAACCTGGTAAGGGTAACTTCAAAATTTGACCTCAGGTCAAGGTCATCATTTGGTGAGCCAGGTAGGTCATGCTACATATTGGGCGAAGCGGCTTGACAAGAAAAACACAGTGGTGTCATCCGCTCGTATCTATCTTTATTCTATCCATAGTTATGAACAAAACAATGCTGAAGAACTCAGATGACCTCGATGACCTTCCAGGGGTCACTGAGGAACTATTGCACCTGAGTCGTCAGCAATGAGCTAAAATAACATGATTCTGCAAGAATTGTCTGATCCAATGCATATTATTTGAAAGGGAGGTATTAGTATATTCTCCCATTCACTTACGATGGGAAGGTCAGGCAGGAAGTTGACCTAATCTTAGGTAAACGATAAACACAAATCCGATATATACGAATTGTAGGTACTTATAACCTTATGAAATCCTGCAAGTTTCATATCTTTCTGAAAAAGATGGCACGACCACAAACCTTTTTGGAAATAGGGTCCCCTGAGACCTGACCTGAGATGACCTGAAGTCAAAACTTTTACCAATGTGGGTATTTGATGCCCAAACAGCGATGTGGCGGCTGTCTCATGTCTGCCTCCCTCCAGGTGGTACAGTCCGCCTCCCTCCTGGTGGTAGAGTCTGCCTCCCTCCTGGTGGTTACAGTCTGCCTCCTCCTGGTGTACCAGTCTCCTCCCTCCTGGTGTCAGTCTTGCCTCCCTTCCTGTTCGTCACTGTCTGTCTCCATCTGTGTACTGTTGGCCTCTCTGGTGGTACAGTCTGTCTTCCCTCGCTGGTGTATGTCTGCCTCCCTTGGTCGGTACGTCTCCCTCTCTCTGTGGCACGGTTCTGCCTCCCTCCTTGTGGTACTTGCTCTGGCCTCCTCTGGTGGTACCAGTCTGCCTCCCCTCTGGTGTACTGTTGCCTCCTATCTGGGGTACGTCTCCCTCCTCCTGATGGCCAGGTCTGCCTCCTCCTGGTGTACTGGTGCTCCATCCCTCACTGGTTGTACTGTCTGGTCTCCTCCTGGTTGTACAGTCTGTCTCCTCCTTGGTGGCACGTCTCGCTCCCTCCCTAGGGTGGTACTGTCTGCTCCTCCTGGTGGTACAGTCTGCCTCCCTCCTGGTGGTTCAGTCTGCCTCCCTCTTGGTGGTACTGTCTGCCTCCCTCCTGGTGGTACAGTCTGTCTCCGCTCTGGTGGTACTCGTCTGCTCCTCTGGTGGTACAGTCTGTCTCCTTAATAGCGAGGTGCTACTCTCTGCCTTCCCTTCCTAGATGGTACAGTCTGTCTCCCTCTGTTGGTACTGTCTTGCCTCTCCTCGGTGAGTACTGCTGCTCCCTTCCTGTAGTACAGTCTGCTCCTCCTGGTTGGTTACTGTCCGCCTCCCTCTGGTCAGTACCTCTGGTCGGTACAGTCTCGCCTCCTACCTAGGTGGGTACAGTCTGCCTCCCCCTGGGTGTGTTCTGTCTATCCCCCCTGGTACAGAGTCCTGCCTCTCCTCGTAGCTTACGTCTGCCTCCTCCGTGGTTCAGTCTGCCTCCCTCCGGTGGTTTAAGTCTGCTCCTCTGTGGTTCAGTCTGACCTCCCGTCCTGGTGATGTACTGTCTGCCTTCCTCTGTGGCTTTACAGTCTCTCTCCTCCTGGTGGCACGGTCTGCCTCCCTCACTGAAGGTGGTACTGCTCTGCCTCGCTCTGGTGGACCGGTCTTCTGCCTCCTTCCTGGGTCGTTACGTCTGCTCTCCTGGTCAGCGTACTGTTTTGCCTGCTCCTCTGTGGACCAGTCCTTGCCTCTCCTGGTGGTTCAGTCTGCCTCCTACTGCCTCCCTCCTGCCCTCGCCCTCCTGCCCTCTCCGCGCTCCCTCTGCTCCCTCCTGCCCCCGCCCACCCTCCAATCCCCCTCTCGCTGACCCAGCCTGCCGCCCCCTCTCCCGCCACTCCTTCCGCGCTCCTCCGGCCTCCCTCCTGCCTCCCTCCTGCCTCCCTCCTGCCTCCCTCCTGCCTCCCTCCTGCCTCCCTCCTGCCTCCCGTCTGTCTCCCGTCTGTCTCCTGTCTGTCTCCCGTCTGTCTCCCGTCTGTCTCCCGTCTTCCATCGCATATCATGTCAGCCTGCTCTCTCACCATTAAGTCTGCGATGGCCAGATGGAGTAGCATCAGGTTCAGCCTCTTCATCTGCTTCCGCTTCCTGAGCAGCGCCACGATGACGCCGATGTTGGACGGCAGCGAGATGAGCAACAGCACCGAGTACGCCACAATCGACAACACGTGCCTATCCTGCATCAGCAACTCGGCTGGCCACTCGTCGGTCAGGTTCGTCCCGTCGCTGCCGTTCGAGACCGCGGTCACGACGGACGGCGGCGCGGCGGAGGTCGCCGCCGGGCCGGCGGGGATCAGCGGAGCGCCCGAGGCCATGGCGGAGGTCGGAGGGCTGTGGTCGGCGGGCGGTGGCGGACTGTCGGCGGCCGGCCGGGCCCGGCGCGACCAGCCGTCACCCCGCCGCGCACCTCGCGCCGCGCTGTTTACACCGCTGCTGGAGCAGCTGCTGTGACTGGCC
The DNA here is from genome assembly GCA_014673585.1 of Semibalanus balanoides. NCBI lineage: Eukaryota > Metazoa > Arthropoda > Thecostraca > Balanomorpha > Balanidae > Semibalanus > Semibalanus balanoides. Next base: position 21,532 of record VOPJ01006172.1, read on the forward strand.
GTCACCGGTATACGGCTGCGGCC
>VOPJ01006173.1:0-21555 GCA_014673585.1 Semibalanus balanoides
GAGGAGGGGTTATCTGAGTCAGCGCCTGGCGGAGGAGGGGTTATCTGAGTCAGCGCCTTGCGGAGGAGGGGTTATCTGAGTCAGCGCCTGGCGGAGGAGGGGTTAGTTACCTATTGGCGTGGAACTGGAGACCGTAACATACTGTCGCCATTGCCCTGCTGCCACAATCCACATCCACATGTAGATTGTAGGTGTTGGTGTTTTCCGCCAAAGTTGTCACCAACGTTGTGAACGGCTGTCAGTGGGCGAGGTTGGGTCCTCTATAGGTCAGAATGGACTAGCTCCAGGTGACATAACCACTGTTTTTATGTATTTGATGGAACGCAAATTAATTTAAATACTTAGATTGTCAATATATTATAAATTCCTTTGAATAATAAGGATTTTAAGTAATTAAGTATGCTTACATAATTCATAATTCTGCTCTCTGATTGGTTGTAACGTCAATAAGCAATAATTCAGATCAAAGTTACTTCAGGAAGTTTAAGCAGTTCGGTGACGTCTTTACGTGGTATATGGAACAAATCTGATTGTGAGCGGCCCGACCCGACCCGTGGCGACGCTTTTGAGCTCATATCTTTCCAACCGCACGGGCTTCTTTGCTGAGTAGCCCCATCCAAACAATAATGTTTTTTACCAGTGCCGACTCATGTGGGTGACTACCACTGCGCGTGGCGCGTGCCGCGTGAGGGGTGTTGAAAGGTGTTTCATCGTACAAACTCCGCAACGGCTGGGCTGATTGTGTTCGAATTTATTGTGTGGTTAGGGACCCCCCGGCCGCCGCTTTTCCACTAGTCAGGAGTGGGGTACCTCTGCACGTGCCCACCCTTATTATATATCTCAGGAACGGCTGAACTGATTGTGTTCCAATTTGGTGAGTGGTTAGGGAATAGGGACCCCTCAGCTGCCGCTTTCCCACAAGTCAAGGGTAGGGTGCCTATGCACGTGCGCACGTGCACATCACTATTATTTATCTCAGGAACGGCCGAGCCGATTGTGTTAAAATTTTGTGTGTGGTTAGAGACCTCTCAGCCGCCACTTTCCCACAAGTCAGTGGCGGGTGCCTCTGCAAGTGCGCACCTTTTTTGTATCTCAGAAACTACTTCCCCGATCGAGTTCAAATTCACCATTCTTTTCCTTCGCGCTCGCTCGTTCATCGCCAACTTCGGGGCTTTACTGATTTTTAATATGGAGATTCAACAGAGAAAATAGACAACACATTGATCGCACGGAAATCAAAACACGTGATATGAAGGATTTAGGCAGATGTCATTAAATTTGTAGTCACATGACTTTACAGAAGCAAACATAACTAAAATTGTGAACTTCTACCTTGTGACCAAATCAATAATCTTAACGGCAGTTCAAAGGCATTTAACCCGCGCACTGCAGGGGGGTTGATTTCCGCCCCCCCCCCCTCAGGTTTTTCAGGAGTAGCGGAAAAGACGGCGGCGCGCAGCGCCCGCAATTTTCGTAACCTGTTTGGGCATCAATTACCCCCCACACTTTGGAAATGTTTTGACTTCAGGGTCATGCTCAGGTCAGTCACAAGTCGATGTAAAAGTGACCTCACTTCAAAAAAGATGTTTGCGTTCGTGCCAAAAGCCACAGTCTTTTTTTCGACAAGTTTTGAAACTTGTCAGGATTGTCATAAAGAATATCTAGTACCTCAATTCGTTTAATTCGGATTTGGGTCGGTATCGTGACCAAGGGTCAGGTCCATTTCCTGACCTCCCCATTACAGGTGAATGGGAAAATAAACAAATGCTTCCCTTTCAGAAATATGATTGGAATCAAGCTAATTCTTTCAGAATCAAGCTATTTTAGCTGCATTCTAAAATGATCAAGGTGCCAATTGTTGCTCAGTGATTTTTCTACAATGGTCATCTGAGGTCATCACAATGATTTGCCTAAATCACTCTTGATAGATAAGAGATAGAGACGATTAGTGACAACACCAATTGTTCGGTCTGTCCTAGCCGCGTGCCCATAATTGCAACCAATGGAACCCCCCCTAAACCCTGGGTCAACAAATGGCCTTGACCTGAGGTCAAATTTGAATGAACCTACCAGGTCACCGTGATATAAGTTTCAAAGCGCATCAATGAGACAAACACGATGGCGTCAAAATGATTTCCCTATCATTTTGGTCTTCCATAGGTGACATGCTAATCAATTCACGAAAAACCGTTTTGGCTAAAAACAGTATTTTTGACCTTTCATGACCTCTGGAGCCTAAACTATTGATCTGAGATCAATTTTGAGGACATACAAATGCGATTTAAAATTTTCAATTCTATCGGTTGCCTCTGTAATCATTTGCTCCTAGGCTATCATCAGTTTCCGAGATAATCGGGGGTTTCTTGGAGAGTCCTAAACCGGAAAATCTGACCTTTGGTGACAACTGGTGACCTCAATTGTGATCCGATCCATAGAAACTGAAATACTTTCGATAGAGTTGCTAGAGCTATCTAATGCCGTTTTCCGCTTGTCGCTACGTTGCGTAGTTTTGGAGATCTCACGGGGGGCGGAAATAACCCCCCTGCAGTTCGTGTTCGGCACGAACCCCCTGCAGTGCGCGGGCTAAATGGATCGCTACAGCCAAACGGATCTTAAGGATGATCTACATCTCTTTCCATACAAGCTCTGGACACGACAGTAACTATTTCAAAACAACATTGAGGGCACGGTTGCATTGCGCAAGTGGTTTCTGTGACAGTGTTTCAGTGAGGGTAGCATCCGGATTTCAGCCCACTTAACAACTTCCTGTGGAGGTAACTAAAATAGTTATAGGTGTTTAAGAAGAATCTCCAGACCAGGAAGCAACCAAAGAGTCGTGGGAGCTGCAGTGCGGACCATCCCCGCCGACATGTGCCCGTTAGCAGCTTGGTGAGTATGAGATGGAAAGTGGGGTGGGGATGAATGCCCCATCGCCCCTCTGGATGCATTGATCAAGTGACGGAACATCCCGCAGCATCACAAAGGCGACGATAACTCTGAATACGGACGCCCATTAGCACGTCTTGCTTCGGTAAAGTGGCACCCACTATCGCCCGTTCTGGTCAGACAATACATCTTGGCCACCCACGACGAAATCTCGACCAATCATTTCGAGATACTCACCCAATGGAGGTACTCATACACGATAAACTACTTATTTAATCCATTTCCACACACAACTATACAGTGTGAACTGGGTTCTATTTGGAACCATTTCATGTATTTACAGTTTACACACAAACACACACACACACACATAAACAATAAACATAAAAAATACACAACAAACACACACACACACACACATGAGGTGACGGGTCTCAGCCGCGCCGGGGCCGCCCAATACAGGGAGCCGACCGGTGACTGGCCAGTCCCCCGGCAGCTGTACCCGTGGGACAGCCCCGGACGCGACACACACCAGGTGGCGCGGCAGGCGGGCAGATGGCGCTGCCGACACAGCACAGATGGCGCTGCCGACACAACACAGATGGCGCTGCCGACACAACACAGATGGCGCTGCCGACACAGCACAGATGACGCTGTCGACACAGCACAGATGGCGCTGCCGACACAATATCAGACGCCCGCGGCACTCAGCCGGCCAGAGCCTCTCTCTTCAGGAGTCGGCGCCGGCTTGGCACCCGCAGAGCGCCTCGGTGAGTAGAAGCGGGGACCGCCGGCGGCCGGCTTGACACCCGCAGAGTGCCTCGGTGAAGTAGAAGCGGGGACCGCCGGGGTGCCGGCTTGACCACGCCGAGAGCGCCTCGGTGAGTAGAAGCGGGGGACCGCGGCGGCGCCTTGACACCCGCAGAGCGCCTGGTGAGTAGTAAGCGGGAGACCGCCCCAGCGGCACGGGTCGCACCCGCAGAGCGCCTCGGTGAGTAGAAGCGGGAGACCGCGGCGTCCGGGCTCGACAGCCGCAGAGCGCCTCGGTGAGTAGATAGCGGGGACCGCCGGCGGCCGGCTTGACACCCGCAGAGCGCCTCGGTGAGTAGAAGCGGGGACCGCCGGCGGCCGGCTCGGCACCCGCAAAGCGCCTCGGTGAGTAGAAGCGGGGACCGCCGGCGGCCGGGTCGACCGAGCAGCAACCGCTCCACCGCTCCAGGCTGTAGATGGAGCTGGACGACTTCAGATGGCAGGGAGCAGCAACCGCTCCACCGCTCCAGGCTGTAGCTGATGGAGCTGGACGACTTCAGATGGCAGGGAGCAGCAACCGCTCCACCGCTCCAGGCTGTAGATGGAGCTGGACGACTTCAGATGGCAGGAAGCAGCGGCGGCGGCGACTTCGTTTCAGTCATCGTTCAGAGAACAGCTAGTGCGTCCCGTCGGGCGTAACAAACTGCTCCTCAGGCAGGGATCACAAGCATCTCGCTTTCACTGTCCACCTCACCAGGCTCGTCCACGGAGGGTCTGTCCACCACACCAGTCTCTGCTCCACCAGAGTCCACAGCACTTCTGTCACCTGCACTCGGGTCTAATGTCCTCCTGTCCAACGCACTCTCTAAGGCACTACGGTTCACCACATTCCCGTCAAATACACTGCTGTCCACAGAACTACGGTCCAACACATTTATATCAAGTCCACTCCTGTCCAATACACTCCTGTCTAATCCCCTCTTGTCAAGACCACTCCTGTCTAGCCCACTCCTGCCTAACCCACCCCCGCCCTCTGCACTTCCGCCCGCTCCACCGTGTCGCCCGATCTCAGCGGCAGTCTGGTATAGCGCGCCGATAGGAGGCGCCTCAGTCAGCGCCTGTTCTCTGCTCAACTGATGGTCTCGAGCCAGATGACGCCTGAGGTCACTGCGGGTCGGCAGGACTTTGTCGCAGCGGCCGCACGTGGTTAGCCCCTGGTGTTTGCGGAGGTGGAGAAGCAGGGTGTCACGCCTCTTGTAACCGCGACCACACAGGTCACACCGGTGAGGACCCACCGCCGCCACCCCTGCCGCCGCCGCCTCCTGCCGGCCAAAGATGCTTCTTAGTTCGGGGGATAACAGACGAGAAAGGGAGGAGAACGGGATAAAAAGAGGACGAGAAGGGGACAAGAAGGGTCTAGAAGGGGACGAGAAGGGGACGAGAAGGGGACGAGAAAAGAACGAGAAAGGGACGAGAAGGGGACGAGAAGGGGACGAGAAGGGGACGAGAAGGGGACGGAGGAGACAAGAAGGGGACAAGAAGGGACGAGAAGGGGACGAGAAGGGGACGAGAAGGGCACAAGAGGATGACGAGAAGGGGACAAAAATGGGCAAGAAGGGGACAAGAAGGGAATAAGGAGACAAGAAGGGGACAAGAATGGGAAGAAAAAAGGACGATAAAGGGACGAGAAAGGGACGAGAAGAGAACGAGAAGGGGACGACAAGAGGACGACAAGAGGACGACAAGAGGACGAGAAAGGGACGAGAAGGGGATGAAAAGAGGACAACAAGAAGACAAGAAGGGGATGAGAAGGGGCGATGAGGAGACCAGTAGCTAAAAGCAAACGAGTTGACAGTGTAGAATTTGTTTGTGAGCGACTGTCCGAGGGACCTTGTTGGTTTGCCAAAATTGCACGGGGTTTGGGGGTGCGCCGGCCCCACGAAACGTTCTATGAGTTAAAGTATATCACGCTTAGGTTCAATTTCGGTTCATCGCCTACATATTGTATATCACGATGACCTCAGTTGCTCTGACGGCAGGGCCAATTGTCATAATAAGTTAGTTTTACGCACATCGATTGTATTATTAAAACCGTTAGGATAAGGCAATAACTGCTAACATAAAAGACAGCTTTCGAAGTCAGAAGCCTCCTCAAAGGCGCTGGCATGGCCAGTCAGTCACGGCCAACTGTAGACCATATGGCAGCATTTAAACTATTGATCAGGGGCAGTTCCAAGGGCATAACCCAAGAACGACTGAAATCGGCAGATGTAGATTATGTTCGGTGCAGAGCGCATAAACCTGGCCTAAACGTCTAGGGCTATTCGGCATCGAAATCGGCCGAAATGGACGAAGAAGCTGTGGGCGGGGAAGAGGCAAGAAGAAGTGTGGATGAAGCAGAGAAAGAACAGGTGAGGGGGACGACATAGCAGGTAGCGCAAAAGCCGAATCCCGGCACGACGGTGGCGGCGGCGGCGGCGGCGGAGTCTAGGCGCAGACAGCGGCACCGACGAAGGGAGCCACGTGCCTTGCTAAGGAGACTCCGTTTTCCCCCTCAAACAGCGTAATCATATGCTAAAGAGGGCAGGCTCTTGTTTGTTTATTGAGGTTTTTGGGCGCGTCGACAACTCAGGTCAATTTGCGCCCATACAGAACGTAGGCTCAGTGTTTAACTCCAGCAAATGAATTATTAACAAAGTACTCAACTGCTTACCTTGGCACTAGGCAGTATGGGCCAGGCTGAAGTCAAGGGTGATTGCCTTGCTGAAGTCACGGGTGATTGCCTTGCTGAAATCACGGGCCTTGTTGGCGTCGCCGGTGCTGACATTCCTCCCTGAAAAAACACAGACGACAGCTGGGCACGAGTCATGGTTCTGATAGGCGGGACGCTGTGGATCTGCTTGCTGTGTGGCCGGTGGTAGCTGTTAGGCAGTTTTCCTGTTTGTGTCAAGATATGCGGTGGACGGCGATCGCTTGCTTGTTGGCCGGGGTATTGCCGAGGCAGTCTTAGGTCAGATGATAGGCTTGGGGACGTCTGTGTATTCTCTCTTGTTGCCTGTGTTTGCGCAGGTCAGGGTTCTGGTCTTAGATGATTGAGGTCTGGGGACGGTGCTTGATCTGCGTCTTTTGCTTCGGGGTAGTGGTGCAGTTCCTTTGGGTTCAGGAGATTAGGGTTCTGGGTGACTGTCTGATCGCGTCTGTGGCGGGGGTAGCGAGGCAGTCTGGGTCATGAGATAGGCGGTGTGACGCTTGATACGCGTCTGTTGCGGGGTAGGCGTTTCGTTCTTGGGCAGAGTTATTAGGCGGGACGGCTTGATCGGTGTGTCTGTTGTGCCGGGGTTATGGCTGATGGTCAGCGCTGGGGTGTCTGAGAGGATAGGACGGTGGAGCGCTGATCCGACTCGTTTGTGTCCGGGGTAGGGAGTGCAGATCTGGGTCGAGGTATAGGGGGTTACGCTGTTATTAGTTGCGTGGTCTGGGTTTGGGCGTCGGGGGTAGCGTGCAGCGGCAGTGGCCTGCATGTCCCTTTGTAAGCTCTTCGTTGCGATCTCCTGTCTTTGTGTTTGGTTTACCCATTAGATTCTTGCCTGTTTCGGTGACCCGAGTGACTGCTCGACGTTTAACAATCGTGCCGTTGTTGTCTAAGAGAACTGTTGGACCTCCCCTGTGTAATGCCGTGGACTTGGTGCCGTTTTTTCGTCTGCTGGTTTTCGGGCCGGTGTAGGTGATCTGCAGCAGTTTGAAGCCGTGACATTCTGCGCGCTTTTCTTAGCTGGATTGCTCTTGTAGCTAAAATACAGGAATTAATGTCCATAAGGTTTGGTTTATTACCCATCGCTTGCCACTGGGGGGTACGGGGATGTTGAACACCTCCCTGGTCTTAGGGTTTTTATCGTTAGATTATGAAAAAACTGCTGTCGCGTTATGCGCCAGCCAATGATTTATACTTTTCTTAGTCTTATTGATGCTTTCGTAGCACTGTGTGTAGGAACATGGTGTGAGTGTTGGTGTGCGATCAGGTCAGTGTTCTCAGGTCAGGATCAGAGATCTCCTTCACGGCCAAAAAAGAGGTTTGCGGTTCCGTGCCATGGCCACAGTTTCTGAAGGATCGGATATGAAACTTGCCATATTGCAGAGGTTCCCATAGTTTCTACATTAAACGTCATCTCGTGAATTCAATGGATAGTGACTCAGTAAGCTGGGTAGAATTTCCGTGACCTCCTATTTATAAGCAATGGGAAATTATTAAAATGCTCTCTTCACTCGAGAATGCATATCAGTCAAATTTCTTTTTTCCGGATATTTATCATATTTGCCGTTCCCCTGTTATGCTCAGGTCCGGAGAGCGCGTTGGGTCTTCCTGACCTATTCCGGTAGTGGTTCTAGCCCGGGGTTCGAGTCGTTCTTCGGCGCCGGTATATTGCTTTCCTGACTGTGTTATGGTTCTCTGGCGGCCAAGTGGGCAGCGCGCCACTGAATGGGGCGCAGGTGAATCGATCGGAGTATGGAGCGTGTGGCGGACCTGTGTCCCAGGTATGTCGGCACTGGTAAACGGTTTCTGTCTAATTCTGCCGACCAATAGGAATTGTACGATCGGGTGGTGGGGTCAGGGCCTGTGCAACAAGCTCTGCTTAGCGTGGGTCCTGACCTCGAAAATCAATCCATACAAAACATTCGGACTAAATTTATTTATTTAAAAAAAATCATAGGATAATCCTGATGATCCAGGTAAAGTTTTTGTTCAGTGACTGACCCCTACGGGAACATCTGAGGTCATCCGAGGTCACCAACACATTTTCGTCAATAACTCTCGACATAATGAAGATTTTAAGTGAAACTAGCACCAATGTGTTTGTTTCGTCGAGACACGTCTCCCACTGTGCATCATGACCTACTTGGGTCACTACTTGACCTTGGTCTGAGGTCAAATTTTAAGTTGACCTTTATAGATCACCATATATACGTTTCGAAGCGAGTTGACGAGAGAAAAACGATGGAGTTAAAAGCATCGCCGTGACTTTATTAGTTAAAAGGTTTTAAGGGAAAAAAATCATAGAAAAAGGCCATTTTGAATTCGATGACCCCTGGTGACCTCAATATTGATATGATCCCAAAATGACTGTCAATTCGAACTTATTTTCGAAGAGCTTTCGAGCGTTTTCTTTTTTCCTTCTTTTTCCGCTAAGTCCGATAGCAGCCTATATCGAGGGGGTATTCACCCCCCCCCCCACAGTGGGACAATGAAAATCAGCAGGCTCAGCGGGGCGCGGGTTAAGTAGCACAATATTTACGGGTTAGCACAGTTTTAAGCGGGTAATTAGTTCGGGTTAGAACGGGATATTAGTTAGGCTTTGAGTGAATGAGAATAATGTTCACATCAGTGATTGCCTGTTGAGTCAGCGCCGACAGCTGACTCTGACTCACCTGAGGAGCCGAATCGCCGCTGATTGGACACCACAGCGGCAGCGGTGGAGGACGAGGCGGCCCGCACCGGCTGCAGAGTGCCATAGCTCGCCTCCATCGCCGCAACACAGCCGAGCGCCGCGTCCATATCGCTGTCATCCTCCTCAGTGAGGTCGATCGGCTCCTGCTTCAGCTGCTGCTCCTGCTGGCTCTCCTGCTGGCGCTCCTGCTGGCTCTCCTGCTGGCGCTCCTGAGGATCTCCCGGGAACCAGCCCTGTTGCTCCGTCTGATACTGGCCATAATGCTGCTGCTGTTCCGACTTGAATTGCATCCTGTCGACTTGCTGGTTATCTTGCTGGTATCCGAGGGAGTCTGTCTGGCGCGGCTGACTCCCATTTCGCGCCGGCTGCGGCTGCGTAGCTGGCGACTCCAGTGTCGGAGTCACGGAGCCGGAGAAGTTGGCACCGGAGCCCGACAGGCGGCGTCTCTTGCCGAGAGGGCTGGCGGGGGGTCGCGGCGTCCGGACGCTGCGCGGTGAAGCTGCGCCGGCGGTAGAGACAGCAGCAGCTGCAGCGGTAGGCGCTGGCGAGACGGCAGGAGAGACGGGCGCTGGCGGAGGTGTCGGTGGAGGCTGAGGAGAGACATAGAACAGACAGTGTCAGGTAGACAGCGCAGTTAGATGATAATACTCAAGCCAACAAGGTTAACACGATGAAAAATATTATTATGATAAGGCTCAATGGTGAAGGTTATATCAAGCCCATTCAAGGAGAACAAGAATAGCTGTAAGCTGGACACAAATCACAAGGTATAACAAATAATAACCATCAAGAAAACCAAGTGAACCTTCATGCAACTAGTGGCATTGGAAGATCTGTTTAACTTCCAAGTGCCCTGAATGCCTTGATTTGATTTCTGGAGCATCAATTCTTACCCTGGTATCATCCTCCCCACTGAGACCCCTGATCTGGAGCATCTCTGCAGTCTTGATGAAGCTGGCCAGCTGACTCTGTTGTACATCCACGAAGCCTTGGTACATGAACTGAAGCAGTGCTCTGAGGTCGGCAGCCGACGTGTCCCTCAGGAACAACACCAGCTGCTGAGACGGGTGAGTCTGGAAACAGGCACAGATACACAGGTACAGGTACAGGTACAGGCGCAGGTACAGATACAGGTACAGGTGCAGGTGCAGGTGCAGGTGCAGGTGCAGATACAGGTACAGATACAGATAAGGGTACAGGTACATATACAGATATACAGATACGGATACCGATACAGCTGATACAGACAGGTGCAGATACAGGTGCAGATACAGGTGCAGATACAGGTGAAGATACAGGTGCAGATATAGGTACAGATACAGATACAGATAAGGGTACAGGTACATATACAGATACAGATACAGATACCGATACAGATACAGACAGGTGCAGATACAGGTGCAGATACAGGTGCAGATACAGGTACATATACAGATACAGATACAGATAGACAGGTGCAGATACAGGTGCAGATACAGATACAGGTACAGGTGCAGATACAGGTGCAGATACAGGTGCAGATACAGGTGCAGATATAGGTACAGATACAGATACAGATACAGGTGCAGATACAGATACAGGTACAGGTACTGACAAGTTGGCAGCGCTAACAGAAAAACACACTTATCGATACAGAGCTAGCAGCTGATGACATTATCATGAGTAAATAATTTATATACCATTCCTACGCACTACATTCCCCCATTTAAAACTGTCCTCCAATGTCCTTCAGATGCCCTTTACCAACCTTCAGCTGACCTTCAGTCTGACCTTTATTGATTTCAATGACGTTCACTACTTAATATATATTGGGATGATCAACAGCATGGCAAAATTTGTTATATAAGCAATGACCGAAATTACAGAATCGAGCATTCATTTCTAGAACATCTTCAAGATTAAACATTTGTTTGCACTTTAAAAAGTTATTTGATCAAAAGTCACACACGCTCTCTAGTTGGTGCAAATTTCCAAGTTAGAGGCAAACATCACAAATCGCAAACATTATACGTCATAACGCAATCACATATCAGATTCGCACATCAATCATGACTCTAAACAAGTAAACATTTCGATTACAAATAATCATAATAGCATGCAATTCGATATAAATACACATCAACGAGGAAAAACACTTTTCTTTACCCGGAATTTTGTATCGGGGTGGCAAAATGGAATGAGTAGGTAGCAGGTTCACATGTACCCTCTACTGGGAGAAAATGTCACGAAAGTATAAAATGCATATAAATCTCGCAACAAATAAGAATAAACCCCACCTAATTTGTATTAATATGTTTGTGTTATTTACCAGCAAGGCGCCGTAATTGGCGATGCGAGCGCGAAGGAAATATATGGTAAATTTCAACTCGATCGGGCAAGCAGTTTCTGATATACAGAAAAATGTATACCTACACGTGCGCACATTGGCAAATCCAGAACGTCGATGGGGTGGGGGGTTAATTTTGTAAAGTTTCAACAAATTTGGAAAATTATTTTTATTTGGCTTCCGTGTACCTTATTGAACGGTTTAAAACAAGCATGCGTTTGTAAAAGTTTAATATTTCCTTCTACATTGGAAAATGTGTCAAATTTCGCCGAATTCAGACAATATGGGTGACTAAAGCCGCTGCCCCCCCCCCCCACCACCACCACCCCACATGGATCTGCTAGTGCGTGCGCACATGCAATAAGCCATTAATTTGGCCGATCGCGTCGGGTATCTGACATCTGAGCACGGTTACCATGACAACGGCAGACCACAGCGAAATGCGAGACTACAGAGAGCCGGATTCGAGGCACTGTTGTGCCCTGTTTCCATGGAGACCGGCTGCCATATGCACACCTCTCACTACACCGCGTGATGACTGGTGACACTGTGACGTATCCGCTGATATCAATAACATCCTTTCATCATTTATGAACTTATCACCTCGTGGTCAAATGTGGTTCACCATATACCACTTCTTAACAACATGACAATAATAGGACTACACAAGGAAAACTATACAGTTGTTGATCCGCCTCTGACGGTTCAGCACGGTATAGATTCTTCTTGTCGATTGTGACACGACATATCCGCACAGGGGCGTAGCTTTTCCAGAAAAGTTTGGGGGATGAGCTGGAAAAAAACGCTTTAAGTACCACCAAAATCCTTAATATAAAGATTTTCCCCGGATTTGACCAACTTTTTCTCTCGTAAAAGTTGGGGGTGAGGCTGAAGCCCGCTAAATTGACAATATTGAACTGACCTACAACCTAAAAAATGGCCAGTATACTTTCATTCAATAGAGCTTGTCTCGAGCTATCTAACATCTTTTGCTGCTGATCGCTACACCGATTGGCTTTTGATATTTTAGAAAGGGGACGGCTATCCCCCGGCAGTTTGTGGTTGGCGCGAACCACGGAAATGCTCAAGTCAAAATCAATTTTATGGATTTTGTACTACACTATCATGCGTCTGTGATGCCCTGCCCCACCATCTGTCTTGCCCTGCCTTGTCCTGGACTCCTGCACTGTCCTGTCTTCCCCTGCACTGTCCTGCCTGTCTTGTCTTTGTCTCACGTATGCCCCGTCCAGTCCCTGTCCCTGTCCCGCCTTACCCTGCTTGGCCCTGCTCTGCCCGTTGCCGCCGTCCTGTCGGCTGCCCCGCCCAGTGGCGCAAGCACAGTTGTTACATCGGCGTGCTCTCGGTTAGATAGGTCAAGGTATATTACCCGATACAGATCGAAGGCTTCGGTACAATTGCGAATTTATACCTTCACTGACCTTCACAACGCTAGATAGGACTGCACATGAGCAGCAACCAGCCGTTGGGCCCGCACCCTTGTGTCCTCACAGCAGAGACTGACCTCAACACCTGCCTGAATAGGACTCCATGGAGAGCACCAGCCGGGGCCGCACCTGGTTGTCCAATAACTGCAGAGACTGACTTCAACAACCTGCATCTGAAGTAAGATGACATGAGAGCACCAGCCGGTGGCCTGCACCTGATGTCCCATCACAGCAGAGATGACCTTCAGACACCTGCCTGAAAGTAAGACTGCCACAAATGAGCACCAGCGGTGGCCTTGCTACCTGTTCCATCACAGCAGAGACTGACCTTCAACACCTGCCTGAAGTAGGGGCTGCACATGGAGAGCACCAGCCGGTGGGCCTGCACCTGATGTCCATCACAGCAGAGACTGACCTTCAACACCTGCCTGAAGTAGGGGCTGCACATGGAGAGCCCCAGCGTGGGCCCGCCCCTGGTGTCCATCACAGCAGGACTGACCTCTCTAACACCTGCCCTGAAGTAGGGGTCTGACACATTGGATGCACACCAGCCGGTGGGCCCACACCTGATGTCCATACAGCAGAGATACTTCTAACACCTGACCTGAGTAGGGACTGCATGAGAGCACCAGCTCGGTGGTCCCGCACCTGTGTCATCACAGCAGAGGACTACCTTCAACACCTGGCCTGAAGTGACTGCACATGGAGAGCACCAGCGGTGGCCCGCACACCATTTGTGTCCATCACAGCAGAGACTGACCTTAACACTCTGTACCTGAAGTAGGGGCTGCACTGGGGAGCACAGCCGGGGCCTGCCACTGGTTGTCCATCACACAGAGACTGACGTTCAGACACCCTGCCTGAAGTAAGGACTGCACATTGGAGAGCACCGCCGGTGCCTGCACCTGTGATCCTCACAGAAGTGGTGACGTCCGCAGCATCGCCGTCAGCCCGCTAGCTGCGTCCAGCAGCGTGGTGACACTGTCCCTGAAGCCGTCCCAGCGCAGGCAGAACCGCTGTCCGTCCATACTGTACTCTCTGGTGGCTCGCTGGTACACTAGAAATACAGGACATTGTAGCAAGTTATGGTGACACAACAGCACAGACCAGTCAATTGATGGTGGGAACAAATCTGAAAGCGGGGGCTTCACCCGCGCCGTGCTGGGGGAGAGCGTTTTGACGCCTCCTATGTTTTTAAGAGGATAGAGGAGAAACAGCAGCGCCGTTTTCAGCATAAGTCATGCATCAATCAATACATCAATTACAAACATTGTGTGAAATCATTGATTTCGTGTCACCTCAGGTCAGGTCACCGGGCCAAGTCACGTGAGTGAACCCACTTCCAAAAGCGTTTGCGGTCGTGCCACAGCCAGTTTTCGGCCGATCGGTTTCACACTTACCAGATTTAAAGGGACTGTGCCTACTGCCTACTCACATCGCATATTTGGCGTTATTGATACTGATCTATTAAACATAATTTAATTAATTGAACTATATGGGGTGGTGCAGCCAGATGCCATCTCGTTCGCGTGGAGAGGGTGCAGCATAATTTTTTGATGTGGCTTGCGCGTCGTACGGCGTTTGATGGACCGTCTCTCGCATACTGTGATCTGCTGTCACATGCATGTTCACATTTAGTGAGACCGGCAGTGGCGTGTGATTTTATGTTTATTGGCAAGCTATTCAAAGGACTTTATCTCATTGTAACACCTACATGGGTGTTTCAGGTCATGCTGCCGACAAGCAACTAGAAATCGCGACAGATTCACTGTCTCGAATTTGTGCATTCGCCAGGATGACACTGTGTACCGTCTGGACTGTTTGCGCATTCCTCGTACCGTCAACGACTTTCTAGGCTTTTCGCCAAGTTCCGACATTTTTTTACGATTCTATAGGGCAGCTGAAACGGCAGATCTTGACGTATGCATCAACTGTGAGACCAACCATGTGACGCATCATTGATGAAAGTTTGTTTCGATTGGGAAGTTTGATGTGTACCTGATTGTTGACTTGACTTCACCTGTAATTGGGCACATGCCTGTTGGTGATTGAATATAAATACAAATACAAATATAACTTAATTTCTCCAGATTCACCCTAGTTGCTGAGATATTCCTAAGACTCCAGGAACGAGATGGAATCACACGATTATTGGGTGGACTTGAGAGGGCTTCCGCTACTAGAAACATTACTAATATCGATTGAACTGCTGGCATATCGTTAGCGCCGGCCAATAGCGATACGATAAAACAGCTCGTGCGCGCTGACAGCAGCAGCCGAACAGTACCGCCTGTCCCCTACTCACAACGTTTGCTGTCCATTTGTTCGATCAAAGTAACAATTTAGATCTACGAAACTTGAACATAATACAGCTCACAGCGACAAGAACATGCTGTGCAAAACTTGTATCTCTATCTTGCATGATGTGACCGTAATTGTATTGTCTTAGGCGCGCCACTTAACATGACATGGTGAAGGTTTTAGCTCCTTCTGATTAAAGTGGCGATCGTTGCCCCTTTCGTTTTTAAAGTAAAATACAAAAAATCGTATAGTGGTTGTCGTAGGGGCCCCTGGACAGGTCGGAGGAGCCACTGGGGAGGGCGGAGGGACCCCTTGGGAGGCTGAAAGGGCCCCTGAGCGAGTCAGAGAGCCCTCTAAACACATCAAATGGGTACCTAGGCAGCACTGAGGGCCCTAGGACAGGTCGTAGGTGCCCCGGGCAGGTCATAGGGCCCCTGAGCAGGTCGGAGAAGCCCCTGAGCATGTCGGTAGGGCAAAAAATCAGCCAGCGCAGTTCCTTACCAGATGAAGGTCCCTGAGCAGCATGGAAGACCCTAAGCCAAAGCAAAGGGCCCCTGAGAAGTTCAAAAGGCCCCTGTGCAGGTTAGAGACACCCGACCAACTAGACAAAAATGGTCCCTGGGCAGGTCAGAAGGGCCCATGGACATGCAAAATGGGCCCCACACCAGTACAGAGGGAGCATCAGCAGACCATTTTTATCCGCTCTACTGGCCGTTACAATGCTCGGGAATGGACCTCTCTCGAGGCGCCTCCCTCCCCCGGGTCAAAATCATGGCTATGTGCCTGATAGAGAACCTTTTGAGGCACAACCCCCGGACGAAATCCTGGCTACGTGCCTGGTTCATAGGTCCCTCTGAGGATCCTGAAGGTCCTGGTCCAATCCAGATCATCAAAAGTTGAAAACAAATCGGTGCATCACAAAAAAGTGGCCGAATAGAAAAGAAGAGTGGCCGAAATCCGTATAGTTTTTCATATCCATTTGGGAGGCTTTAAACACTCGGGAAGGGCCCTTTTAAGGTGTCTCCTCCTCCCCCCTGGACGAAATCCTGGCTACGTGCCTGCCAGCAGAATATGACCAGGGAAGTTGTAACATTCTTTCCAAAGTTAAACTTAAACTAAACTTCACCAACATTTCACTAGAATGCCCTTTGGCGACACCAACTTGCACTTTGGAAACGATTCTCAACTTATCACTCATGCCTATCAGTGTGGAAAAAACATAAACATAAAATACATTGCTTAGAACGCATACACAACCACCCACCTTCAGCCACTGCGCTGCACAAATTGCAAGGCTGGCGCTGGCAGCGAAAAGAGCCTTGGGCAGGCGGCTTTGGCCAAGATACCCTCTCTGCTTAGCTGGCAAATTAGCTCTAGGTTTTCTAGGCCTTTCAGAATTTGTTATTTGAGAAACTAGCCCGATCCCTTTCAATGGCATCGCCACAGGCAACAGGGACGTAATAGCAATTATTACTGTGTTGTTGCCCTGTTGTTATCCCCTATTACAAATTGCCCTACATATCGCATTCCCCTCCCAATCGCAATGCCCTCCTGTTAAAAAACATATCACGAACTGCCCAATGACTAATCCCCCTCCCGTTCACAATGCCCTCCCGTTCACAATGCCCTAACGTTCACAATACCCTATTACGAACTGCCTAATGACAAACTCCCCTGTACAGTAATCTTACGCGACTACTCTCGAATCTGAGTGGCTGAGCCATTTGAATCTTTTGTTTGACGTTGCAGAGTACACATATAGTTTTGATACAATCAATGATGTATGTCCTTCTGTCCTGATTTGGTGCAATGTATGGCTATTTTTGACAATATGAAAATAAGTTGTATTTGAAAATATAATCAAACCATGTTAAAAAAACAATACAGGGTGAACTATTTCCTAAGGGACACTGCCACCTTCCAAAAAGTTCTCAAATGTACACCATTTGGGGTGCAAAATATGAAGTAATTGCTGCTGAACAAGATTATGATATTTGTTTCTCACAAACATTGCTCAATTTCATGAAAAATGTGTTTTAATATTTTGGCTAATGACGTCATATGAAGAAATTTTGGGGAAAAAAATTCACACTGCCATAAGTATGACTAGTGAATGGCTAATGTATTGTCAAAGGTTAAACAAGTTGACTGTAATAAACATTTAGCATAGAGAGACTATGACATTGGCTCAGAATCCCTATTCAAATACATTTGGGACTGGGGATGTTACAGATGTCAAGACCAAACTCGAATTTCTCTGTGATTCCACCTCAGTGGTTGTTTTAACTTGGGTTCGGTTCCGTGGGTTCAACTCGTCTCGTCCGTCCGTCACGTTCCACACCACGCCTCACACGCCGGCCGCCATAAGTCAACTGTATTGTTTACCCTTTAAGGTGGGACAGTCCCTTTAAGTAAACAATGTTTGGCGACAGGCGGCACAAGGAAGCAGTGAGATATTAAATATAAAGGTTAGAACTAGTTATAGTGCACAATTTATCAGGGAAGACATCTGTAGTTACTAAATGTGATATTTTGTATCAAATGGTGGGCATATTATAGGGATTAACTGATCACTAAGGCTACAAAGTCCGTTAGTATAGCCGACGCCCCTGGTCAGGTTACATCAACTTACCTGGGGCATATCCTACATGGGACCAAATGATCATCAATCACTCAATGCACTTGGTAGTCGGTATATACTCTACATACATGTCATCTTGAAAGTCTATCTTACCCTATAGAGTTCAGTGATCTTACCTCAAAATGTCAGAAAATACGTTTTTCAAAGACGTATTTTCCTGCGAGCGTGTCGTCCGGGGGAGCAATGCAATCGGCCCCCTCCCAAACCATATGGTAGCCCGACCTAGTCTTGGGATACAAATCCTACTAGGCCCATAGGGTTTAATGTTAAACTCGCCATTTTCAGTGTAAATTTACGGAAAATCTGAGAAAATAATTGAAAAAGTCTAGATCCTATCTTGTAGCAAAGGCTGTCATCTTGTGACGCTTTTGAAGTGTTTTTTCGATTTGAGGGATGCAAATCGTGTTCCCAAGAGCACGAATGAAAAATGTTAAACATGGACACAACGGCAAAATTGTATGTTTGGCAGCCGTATCTGCTGTTCTAATTCACCAAAATATATAAACTGAACACAATTTTAGAGCTTGTGTAAAGGTCCATATTTTTATAATATTAACATTACTTTTTGCTTCAATGTTGGAAAATCTGTTCCCAAGGGCCTGAAGTTTGAAACTTTGATAGCGGCGTGGGTTCCAAATCCCGCTTCGACCAAAATTTTTACGGCATTTTCCTTTCCAGAGGGGCGTTCTTAACAACATTCTTTTGCTTTGAAAATATGAAAAGTTACCGGAGGATGTTTCAGCATTGGAGTAACATTGAATAATTTATCCAATCGATTAATTAATGCCATGGGTTATATTCGTAATCACTCCTACAAGACGCGAAACGTTAGGACAGATCCTGATAGTCACCAACGCGATCCCTGTAGTGTAAGCATACAGTGTGGTCGCTCTATTTCACTTAGAATCTTGAAAAATTCACCACGTTCAGGGGCTTAGCTTCATTTACAGTTGGAAAGGGGGGGCAAAAGGCATTTTAAGTCGATTCTTCCATGCACACGTCATAGGCGTAATGTTATTGAAAATGTTGGATGGCCCGCCCCTTCTCCTATGCATACGTTAAGTCATCAGAAATAAATTAAATACAACTTAAATTAAGAAAACAATGCTTTTGAATGTCCACCGTCCATTTTTCACCAGCGATATGTTTCGCAACGTAATACCCAACTAGCGCGTGTTTGATGCGTGAGACGTGTTTCCAAGCAGCAGGCGGCATGATGCCACGCATGTTATTTTTCGTAATTGCCCGGAAGCCATTCACCAGCAACTGACTCGAGTAATCTGAATTACTGTTTATCAACTCCTTCCGTCTTCCCTGCTACTCTCATCGATGAATGTAAACTGATGCATAAATTCCAGCCGAATGCAGCTACAGTTTGTTTGTCTCGCAATGCAGAGCGGCAAACGCTTCGGCGATACGTGGCTGCCTTCTCGCGGTTAACTATTGCAGCTAGCTTGGTTTGTCGATCGTTAGCGGACAGTGAGAGACGAGAGTTGACATATTAATTGCTCACTCAGGCTCCTTGGGTCCTCATCTTCACACACGACTAGGTGGTCCTACTCACTTTGTATATTTTTTTACCAACTGAATCGTGAAGAGGCAGTGCATTGTTCATAATGGTCATGATTGTCAGAACAGGTAAATGCAACACAAAACGAAAGCAATATTCGCAAAACATAATATTTGATCACCGACGTCGAGTTCATGAACAGAAGCAAAGCCACACCATTTCGGAAGAGGAAACATTTGGTCACCGGCTTATATAATGATAGTTGCAGCAATGGGAACGGTACATGAATGAATCATACATGAATGTCTGGCAAATGGGTCAAACAAATGTCCAGCGACCGCCGCTGCACCTTGATGCGATGCAAGAAAATGAACGTGCGCAACAGCGCCAACGACCCTCACACAAGGAACAGCGCCTTAGCGCGAACTTTGACAAGAGGGTGGCTGTGAAGCCACTGACGACCGCGGGGGTGAACAGGGGTGACAGCAGCGAGTAGTTATTGTCGCACAGCCCGTCGTACCGGCGAAGCAACGGGTGGATGCATTTCCACAAGACCTTATGTGATGAGGCATCGCTCCATAGCTCATGGGTCGTTGTTGTTGTTCCCGGTGACCGCCAGGGGCAGTCACGTAGCCGAACGGCCGTATATACGGCGGCCAAGGCCACCAACACGTCGTCACTTCGGAAGTCGCGCTCCGCGGCATAGCTGATATTGCCTAGCGCACGGAGGCGAGGGTCACACAGGCACGGGCAGCGCAGCAGGATGTGCGCCGGCGTGTCGGCGGCCTCCTTGCACACGAGGCACAGGTCCGCTGGGCAGTCGGCCCGTGAACTGGGGGCACTCCTCCAGTTGGCGCCTTCCCAGATGCGGTAGAGTACTGCTCCGAAGCGTCCCCAGTCCCCGCTCGAGCTGTGAACTTCTTGGGTTGCAGCGCTGACCGTGGGGGGACCCGTTTTCCAATGATGGACCGGTACCATCCGCCCGGCAGCCGGCCTGCCAACTTCTTCTCACAGCTCTCGAGACGGTCGGGTAAGGTGCAGACGTCCACTGGCGTCGCGACCTACTGCGGAATCAAGGCCGCCCTCCTTGCAAGGGCGTCCCCTCCATTACCCGGTGCCACAAGTTTCATGGGTAGAGGCTGGTCTCAGGTGATAAGATCGTCAGCCTGCGAAAAGGTAAGGGAATTGACAATATAATGAATTGACAAATTAAGATAAAACAGATAACCACCCATGCATCCATTTCAAAGGTGAAAACCCGAACAACGCCCCATGTATCTGAAAACTGAATATAAAACACATTGTCTGTAAAAGCAAATTTAAGAAAAAGGTACCTTAAAAATGTGTCAGTTTCTTCTGAAAAGACAACATAACTTATCTACTCATTTTTTGGAACCACATAAGCAAAGTGGCAGCCTGCTTATGGCTCTAAATGGCAGCGCAATGGTGCTTGCAAAGAAATGGAAACAGTACTGCACATCTTTCTCACATACATTTGTAAAAAAATATAGCTACAACATCACAATTTATCATCCTCACCTGCTATTCAGTAGCAGCCTTCTTATGGAGC
Organism: Semibalanus balanoides; assembly: GCA_014673585.1. Classification (NCBI taxonomy): domain Eukaryota; kingdom Metazoa; phylum Arthropoda; class Thecostraca; order Balanomorpha; family Balanidae; genus Semibalanus; species Semibalanus balanoides. The sequence goes on from VOPJ01006173.1 coordinate 20,874, forward strand.
TCCACGAGTAGCCTTCTCTGAGCTCTTTAAGCCATGCAGCTGTGCATTGAGTAGAGTGTATGCTTATCAAGCTGGGTCTCTCATGCTCCAAGAACATTCTCCCCTCCAGTATCTTATTCTCTTCACAGTCAGCTTCTTTGATCTTCAGTCCTCTTTTCAGTCTTCAGTCAGCTGAATAGGTTCCTCAGTACTCGTGTGATGCCACTGAAAAAATAAATATGATTTTATCAAACAAAAAATGAGCAAATAAAACACTTTACAGACTTTATTTCATAAAATACGCAATGGGAATAGTTTTTTAGGCAAGGCAGAATAGCGATTTGAAGAGGTGAGACTGGTGGGGGGGGGATACGCAACATCGAATGGGTCCGAGAGAGTCTTTGTTGCACTTTTCTTTTGTCTTTGTTTTGATGCGATTGACTATTGGACCTTTATCTAATATGTCTACTCATATGGCCAGGGGGCAAAGCCATGGGGGTCAATGGCCTGTCCATGGACCTTTTTGAGCATGTCCAGGGGCCATTGAGCCCACTTAGGGGTCAAAAAGCCTGTTTAGGGGCCTCTTAAGCTGAGCATGTCCAGGGCCCAATGAGTTTGTTTAGGGGCCCATCGAATCTGTCCAGGGGCCTTTAGAGCCATTAGGTCTTGGTCCAATCCAGGTCATCATTTTTTGTTTTAATGT
>VOPJ01006174.1:4102-25825 GCA_014673585.1 Semibalanus balanoides
CAGGTAAGACGGCAGGTAAGACGGCAGGTAAGACGGCAGGTAAGACGGCAGGTAAGACGGCAGGTAAGACGGCAGGTAAGACGGCAGGTAAGACGGCAGAGATAGGGCAGGTAAAACCGGTAAGACTAGAAAGACGGCAGGCAAAAGATGTCCGTCAAGTTAGCGACACATTTATATACGAATTCAGCGACGAGTTTCGATTCTGCTCAAAATCACTGTGTGTATCGATACAGCCGAGATATTCACGAATATGCCATCTGTTTTTCGATAGCTGACCTAATTTGACCTCTAGGGGTCATCAAAGTTCGCGAAACGGTGAAACCTCTAAAATATTTATTTATCAACCGATTCGAGAGAGGAAAACAACACAGTGTGTCGCCGTGCCGACAAACCGCAACTCGGACACTATGCATGTTTTTTTCTTCTTGATTGGTTTCATAAAATTCAGATTTGAGAAAGTGCATCATTTTTCAAAGTGACTATGCTCTTGACCTATGACCTTGAAACCAAATTCCTCTGAGTTGCGGTTTTTGGCACGGTGAGACAAACTGTGTTGTTTGCTTTCTCGAATCGGTTGATAAATACAGATTTTAGAGGGCACACCGTTTTTCAAAGTGACCAAAAGTGACCTTAACCTATGACCTCGAAACCAAATTATTCGGAGCTGCGGTTTGTCGGCACGGCGAAACACACTATGGTGTTGACTGTTGGTCTCTCTTGAATCGGTTGACAAATACATATTTTAAAGGGTACACCGTTTCGTGAACTTTGATGACCCCTAGAGGTCAAATAAGAATCAGCTATCGAAAAACCGATCGCATGTTCGTGACTATCTCGGCAACATTGAACAACATACGGATTTCGAGCGAAATCGGAACTAGTCGCTTAATTCGTATACGAAACCAATAATGTGGTAGAAAGTACCAAATTTGAACATTGATAGCGCCATTGTGTTTTGAGCTATTGCGAAAAATCTTCAGGGGGCAATATTTGCCCCCTCCCCGGTCAAGCGCGGGTTAAGGCGTATTTTTACAACGAAGGCGCGCGAGAAGCAGATATCAAAAACAAAACATATACCTGGCACATAAAGCGCATAAGCTTGATTAGGATAGGCTAGGGTAGACTTTTTTGACTCACCAACCTCGGCAGGACACCGAATATGATCACTAAAATTCCATATCTTTGGTTGCCAGCGAGGACGACAAAACGACAAGTTTGTTAGCCCTGGAGCTGTGATGTCATCTCTCACAGTGGTTCATCATTGACTACCGACCAGCCTTGTGACATGAGGTACTGACCAGCCTTCCAGCCGATGGTTTCCTGGTTCTCCTGGTTCTCGCGCTTCAGCCAGTCCTCGAGAGGTTGGAAGTAGTCGCGCAGGGCGGTGGCGTCCATCTCCCTCTGTCCAGTGATCGCCTCCATGGCGTCCGGCCACGGCCTCGAAGAGCCCATCGACAGCATCTTACTGGACGACGGAACACGGGTAAAAGGGAGTCAGCGACAGGGGGAGGGGAGGGGGCATACGTTCGTTTGCTGCAGGTGGTGATGTAACTGGTGCCTAGTGAAACTGGTGGTGGTGATAGAACTGGTGCGTAGTGGAAATGGTGCCTACATTTTAGTTTGTGAGCCAGAAAGGTAACTTGACACATATAAATGTTCTTATGAACTTACAGCACGGTGAGTTCTATAGACAGTTTTGATGGGGCAGTCACCAAACATTGACCGGAGTATCCTCCAACCACCGCGCGGCCATTTCCAAGGGCGCCACCACTTTCCGAAAGTTGGGGGGAAGAGGCATTCTGAAGTCTGAAGTCGATTCTTTCCATGCAACGCCCATAGACGTAATGTTAAAATCCGAAAATGTTGGGGGGACACGTTCCCCGTGTGGCGAAGCCCCTAACCATTGCCATATTTCGCCTCTGATATCTTCCAATCAATGGCTCACAAAGAAAATCACAAAGCTCGGCGATCGAAATCGCCCAACAAGAAGTACTTAAAAAGGTTCAAAATATTGCATTTGTCAAAACAAACGAGGCGCATTTCAGCTCAAGATAAGATCAGGTTTAAAGGGAGTGTGCCTACTCACATTGGTCATGTGGAGTTGTTGACACTAGTCTGTAGAGTATATTTTTCTGAATTTAGCTATGTGCTTCATTTCCCCAGATTCACTATAGTTACTGAGATATTCCAAATTCGCCAAGATCATTCCGGCGGAACAATTATTCGCCAGGGAGATTTCGCTACTAAAACTAGAGAGATTTCGCATGGGTTTGTTTGTCATTGGTGCGCCATTGTAGGTAACATCTTCGTACTCTGTGTATAGTGGCGATCGTTTATGAGTTTTAAAACAAAACCAAAAAATGCAAAACAGAATATAAGTAAAAATTCAACTAAAGGGGCTCCAGACGTGAATTTTATCGTAACCAATGATAAACCCAATAGTTTCTTACCGTAAGAAAAATATATTTGACATTTCAAAAGAGTAGGCACACTCCCTTTAAGGTGAAACACCAATACATGGGGGACAGATACTCTATGATGAATACTTACGCGAGTTTTTTGCCGGCCTCCTTGTTGTTGTAGATGTCGCACTGGTGTAGCGGCCGAGCGCGGTCGTTGGGGTCGTACTGGTTAGCCGTGATGCACAGTGCCTTGTGGAACTGGAACTGGATGATGAACGATACAAAGTATCTGAAACAGGCAGATACGTGTGCAGATACCATTCCTGGGCGAGACATTCTGCGAATTACATTTAATTCGAAACATTGCTGAGATTGTCGCACGACGTGAAGGTCGCCGATCGATCATAAATTTACAACATCGCAAGCTAATATATTACATTCACAAGGCTGCGTATAAACTGCAAAGCTTCGATACGAATGTCATCGTATGAAGCAAGTCGATAAGACCGACGTAGCCATAAAGCCGGCGTGCTGGCTGACCTGATGTACGGCGTATTGCCCGGGATGTGGTACTTGGCTCCTGGGTCAAAGTCCATCTCTGAGCGCACTTGGGGCGGCTCGATTCCCTGCAGCTCGAGCCGCAGCTTCCACCACTTGCAGTTCATGTCCTCCTCGGAGATCTCGCCGGAGAACACACCCCAGCGCCACTTGTCCATCACGTAGCCGAACGGCAAGAAGGCAATCTTGTCCAGGGCCACCGACATCAGGAAGTTCATGTCCACCTGCGGCGCCACCACAGAAGATTGATTCAGTCAGCGCGACGCTCGATCGAGATGACGCATTGCTTCGCACGAAACGTTCACCTGCATTGCCAACAAGAACACACGTGTAGGATGCGACGCTCGCCGTAGTGGCGGTCAACACATCGCTTCATACCTACGGAGGCACATTGAGGTGACGACACCGGAAGCTAGCTCGTTTGTACGCCAGCGGCGCGAGACGCGAGATCCGAGCTTCTCACCTCGGGGTCGTTGATGACTTCCTTCAGGAGGCCGACCTTCTTCAGGTGTTTGGGCGTGGCCACCGACAGTGCCAGCGTGTCCCCCACGGCCTCGTGGAAACCTGGCTCACATGACAGAGTTGATATAACGCCAGCTGATGTAGCCAGGACATCGCACTTCACAAAATCCAAAGATAATTATACTTGGAAACAGATGCAAGTCAGCCGGATTCCCAAAAGAAAACATCAAAACAAACAAAAACAAACAAAACAACAAAACGCCCAAAATGTGTGATATGGCCTTGCCCACATTAAACGCTGCAGTCATTCGCTTGCTTGTACCATACAAAGATGACATTTTATATGATCAGTTTTATATAGGTAGTAATTATATAGCTTCTATAGGTTATATAGATGATTTATATTATGCCGCTTCTATCGAATAAAGCAAAGAAAATATCAGTTTTAGAATATAGTAACTACAATTTGAAAACAACGTTTTCGGAACTTGTACATATCGTATGAAGAGGAAAATGAAGCGCGCGATCTCCGGAACATTTTCCTTTCGTTTGTCGCGATTGGTCAGGACTCAGGGAGCAAGTTATTGAAGTTGCTAGAGCCTTAAAGGAGTCATATTGGCGTTGAATATAGTTTTGCAGGAATAAAATATATAGTTATCTCTGGTATAAGGTCACTATCTCCCTAAATGAGCTCACCACACATTGCTGAAGTTCCAGTCCAACAATAATACTTTACCCGTGTCACATGCCAAACAGAATCGCGGGGAGAACTTTCACGTTTGACACATTCCGTCCCAATGCAGATAGACTTTCTTGACTTGCACAATGTACAATGCATAAGCAGCAACGCAGCCATTCGGTGTCAGGGTAGCGCTAATTTAGACGTTGCCAATCAACCTCATGCAGGTCGGGCAACTGTAGGCCACTTCTTGGGAGCCCTTTAGCAATAGCTGTTTTCACGAAGGCCTTTATTTACCGGGAATTGGGGCGATTGGGGCGTTTGGTTTAAATAGGGCGTTTAGGGCAGAATTGAAAAAATGTATTTTGGAATTAAGGACATTTTGGACCGAACACCATGCCATAGCTCTAACACTGGCCTCACCCCCTCACTCCATTTAAACCAAACGCCCCAATCGCCCCAATTACCCGGTAAATAAAGTCCTTCGTGGAAACGGCTCATATGGCAAACATCATCCCATTCCTTCTACCACCGGAACAACAACAAAATGTTATATATTACATTGCTGGAATGCAATTAGAGCGTGCCAAGCGAAACCGATCTCATGTCAGCTGCTTTCCCGCCGTTACCTGGGTTGGCGCCCGATTTGAAGACCTGCGGTTGCCCAGCGTACTGAAGATAGTACTCAGTATGTCCCATTTCGTGGTGGGCGGTCACAAGGTCTTCCATTGTAATCACCGTGCACTGTTTGATCCTGTGGACGAATAGGGCCCGGAGGGGCGAGGCTAGTTACCTGGGTTGGCACCTGTTTTGAAGACCTGCGGCTGCCCTGAGTACTGGAGGAAGTACTCAATGTGACCCATTTCGTGGTGGGCGGTGATCAGGTCTTCAAGGGTAATCACCGTGCACTGCTTTATCCTGGAATGAGTGAGGCGTTACACATACCGTATTTATCGTAAGCACAACTGTGAAGTGCTTTAGTGTCGAGTGTCATTATATTTGTGTATCTGTTTCAGAATGTTCCAGGTGAACATTACGTGCTCACATCATAGGTGCATCTATGGTTACGAGCGAGCGCGAAGCGCGGAGCGAGTCCTCATTGAATATCGGATTTTTCTCACATATAAGCGGACCGACCCGGCCCGGCGGGGCCAGACGCGCACCTGGTCAGAAGAACTTATATCTTTTGAACCACCGCATGGGCCGATTGAACAAGCGTCCACTTCGCCCATCTGTATAGCCCAATGCAATGACATTATATATTATTGAAATGTTTTATATTCTCATGAGATAGGGTCAGCACGGCGCCGTGACACGTGCCGCGTCAGGGGTGTCAGAGAAAAGTATTATCTGTTGTAGCTTGAGAAACGGCTGGAACCTATAAAGCTAAATTTCTGTGTGAGCTTGGAGACCACACCACTGGCAATGTATGCACAGGTACAATCTGGGGTCACAACTGACGTATCGTAGACGCAACGTGCACCCCTGTTCCAGATACACAAAAATTACCTGCAAAACATCGTTGCAAATAACGGACCTATATCTCGGCAAAACCAAAAGTCGCAAAGACACGGGCAAAAATACAGATGCGTATGAGAAACGATCCGCCGGCCGTTGCCTAAAGTGTCGACATCAGCGGCGCGTGGTAGTGCAAGTTAACCTGGCTTATACAAGCGAAATTCATAGTTTTCAAAATGAACGTTCTTCACAATTTAAAAAATCAGTAGCTCAGCACCTAATGGGACGTGAAGCGATGAAACAAACACCAATCTGTAGACCAATGTACGTCTTCTAAAAATGCATTACAAAAATTTAGGTTAGCATACATAGTTCAGCTGTTAAAATTGTCTTAATAATAATTTTATCGACGATTTTATAATATTTCCATAAATTACACCGCCGTAGCTTCAAACCAAATGATGCTAGACGGATAAAATGAATGCGGCTGTAAGCGACAATCAAATCAATCTAATACCCACCCAAAATGAAATTTTTTGCCCTACAAACATGAAGCTTTATGAATTGGAAATTTACAATACGCTTCAAAACCTATTTAGTTTTAAAGATAGTCGATTTAAGTTCGGATCTATTTGCGAACGGCAAAAGCAACACAGCCGAAAAATAATAAAATGCATGCTTATGCACATAGACACGAACCTCCGTTGGACGGGTGATAAATTGACGCGGATTTATTCGGACTCGCTCGTCCTTCGCCGTTTAAGGCGTCTTACTGGTTGCTAAGTATGACGCATCTCTTAATACCAGGAAATCATCACCTTAGCAAGCGACAGGGAGATTTATTTTCTGCCCCCTCGCGTCATTTCGCAATATCTCGTTAGCCATTACAAATATCGTCATTAAACTTGCAGTATAATCTTCAACGTCAGTCTTACGCATGCTAAGTGTAAAAGAAAAGAAAATAATGTCAAATAAAATAAAATAATTAGGTCATGATAGGTCAACCGGAAATAAAGCGAGAATGTGGTCATGTTTCAGGTTTTAGTTGAAAAGTAAGGGTTCTCAAAAACGCTATAAAAATAGTACAAAAACAAATACGCTTGTGAGATATCTTATAACTCACGCTACACTCGACTATCAAAATTATATTTAGTTTTGTTGTAGTTAAAACAGATATAAAAGTTTATAAAAATATAACTAAACACAATTATTTTGGATTTTTCCAAGCTTTTGCAGAATGTAAAATAATGAAAAGTATGTATATGATAGCGGCGTGCACGCAGTACCTCAATTTTAAGTTAGTCTCGCACAGAATGTCACATCAGCGACTCTTTCAGTTGAACTGAGGTCAGCGCCACACAGCGAGCCACTCGTGAACTCATACCTGACATCCTTTCCGTCGTAGAAGTCCCACGCGGAGGCGTGGCACACCAGCTCCCGGCCGTCGTCAGGTTTCTCCAGGATGGACCTGTTCCAGAACTCGGCTGTCATCGGGATCAGGCCCAGAGACGTGAAGAATTCGTCCGACATCTGGAACATCTTCTGCTGAGTGTAGCCCTGCGCAGAGACCACACTGTGTTACCGGTAACTGTAGGAGACCACACTGTGTTACCGGTAACTCTGTAGGAGACCACACTGTGTTACCGGTAACTGCCTGAGACCACACTGTGTTACTGGTAACTCTGTAGGAGACCACACTTTGTTACCAGTAATACAGCGTAGCAGGGTTATAATGTACCAGTACGTCCTACATGTTACCCCGCCGAAAGAGCACACTGTTTCTTGTAACTTATTTGAAAGATCACACTTCTAGAACATGTAACTGAGCGGAGAGGCCACTTTAGAGGCTAATGCAACTTGTATAAAACATTGCAAGTAACCGACGTTGCATTTCTCCGTGCAATATGACGTTTTGTGTCTACCTATTCCCTGCGCCAACAGTTGCTCAGCTACACGGTATTTAGAGCTAATTACCTGAGCCTGCATCTGAGGCGTGACGTCAACACTGGCTTTTTCCTGGTATGGTTTGCAGATGTCCAGTAGATTCCCCCAGCTTTGAGACCACATGTTTCCTGACAAAAAGACAATTTGTATGATGGTTAGACAGGTACCATAGCAAACCGACTCGTAGCTAAGTAAAAAATGCACGTTTTTATGGAAGCACAGTAGGTACCTTCTAAAATGGGAGCTTACAGTGCTTTTTTCTATACCCTTCTCAGTAGGCATTACCCACAACTCTGGGACAGAGACAAATTTTCACTTTTTCAGAGATGTTGTTTTGTAACAGCTGGATTATATCTATGTTATTTTGTATTATCTGATGGCTCAAATGTCAAACCTGTTTTTGAAAGCCATTTGATGTGGCTTACCAATTATATGCGTAGCTATTCTGCGGGGTGATTTATCCGTCCGCTACAAGGATCCAAACCAAACAAAAAATTGACGTTCCTCCAGTCTACCCTACATAGAGGGGGTAGAGGGGGGTCGAACTGCCCGCCCCGCACAGCATGGCGTAGAAAACGCAGTGGCGCAGCGGGGCGCGGGCTAAGTGTTTTACATGCACAATTTTCAAATTGAGAGTTAAGTTTTCGATGACACTTTTGCGAGTCACTCAGCACTACGTGTCACGTGGCGCCTGCCGAACTAAGGTGTGTCACCCCCTGGTGATAATGATCGGTGTTTGAGGACGCTCCGACGACAAAGGTCATCATTGGGCACCCATTGTCGCACCCTCACCCCGCTGCTCGAGATGTGTGACAATGACTACGCACAACCCACGTGCGGCAAAAGACACTCGACTGCCATTGTCCCCTGCGAATTCTGAGCGATTAACGTGAGAAATGCCAGCAGTACCGAGGCGCTATAAAATCGATGCAGTTACCTCGAACAACGCATGGTTATTTTATACAAGTTACTCGCGCGTGTTGTGCACTAGGGATATAACGATTATCTGCGTGTACAAGCTCGTGTTGCTATACATACTCGTATTATACTGTTCTGCATAGGGTAGCAATACATCAATTTTACGCTCAACAATAAATCCGATTATGACACCAAACCAATAAATTGCATTAGTTTGTCTTTACTGCTAGATCAGAGTGGTGCAGTTAGCTACATTAGCCTCGACATGACCAACGGTGGTTTTCGTAACGAATGATGCAGGATACATTATGAACAATGCGTCTAGCATTTCCAGATAATTGGCCGACAAACCTTTTCGGGTCCACTGCATGCCGTTGGCACAGACAAACAACACAAACAAAGGGTGCTGATAACCATCACAGCTGTAAGACTTTATCGTGAATGTATACAGTGCTAAGGCACGCCACCATTTCTGGAGCGTAATTTAACAATTGAAAGATAATGAGAAACACGATTTGTCCAGGGGCGGATCTAGGGGCAGGGTATCGAGCCATGTTCCCCAAAAGACTGAGATTGGCTAAAAGCTAACAAATTTTCGCATTTCACAATAAGTGGAAGTAGCATTGACAATAGAATGTTTGTTTTTAGTCAGTAGTTAGTTCACAAGAAAGCAAAACCGATGAACTCAGGAAATTTTGTCTCATTGTTTATTTTGTTTTGGCGCCCTTCAAATCAAAACAACTTGTTGTCCCTTCTGGATCCGCCAGTGAACTTGTCGTAAACTATACCTTTTATATGATCTATGTCGCAGATACAATTGAATCGAACAACAGACTCACAATTCCATTTAATCAAAAGTTACGCGCACACACACGAGCGCGTGCCCTGGACCCAAGTGCACGGGCGCGCACACACAACTTCTCCGCCCTACCTCCGTCCCCCAGCCTCTCACCTAGCAGGTGTGCGGGGATGGGGCCGTCCTTGCTGACCACGTCTTCACCATAGTGCTGGCGCAGCCGGCCGCGCACGTAGGCATGCAGCTGTTCGTAGAGCGGCGTCAGCTGGTCCCAGAGACGCGCGATCTGCGACTGGAAGTCAGCCGTGTCGTACACGTCCAGCCACATCTCGGTGCCGTCCTTGAAACCTGCAGCCGACAGCGGCGCGGCTCCCGTCAGTGAACAGTTACACCTCCGTCCTGGAATGCTGCTACACTACACCATGACCGCATTTGTAACGCAGACAGCATGCGTTTCAGCATTTTGCGACACCGATGCGATTGCTTTAGATCACGTATACAGTCATTTTGAGTATACACATGCGATACCAATAGCTGTAACGGCCAACGGGTGTGAGTCCCTCATCTCGCAAGGCGCTGGACATGCAGCCTTGCGTGCGATGCCGGGGGAAGAGAGTATAGTCTCTCCCCTCAACATCGGGACAATACTGGGACCGGGGCGCCAAATGTGACACCCGAAAGGTTACAACAGGACACAAGTGTAATGTTGAGTTAAAGCAATATCAGGTAAACATCATGGCAAGCAAAAACACACAACACACATATATATATATATATAATATATATATATATATATATAATATTAATATAATCATATATATATATATTATAATCTATTGGTGTACTTGGGCAGTTATATTTTCTTTAAGCAGATATATTGAACAGATAGATTCTGGCCTTGAGATTTCCTGTTGAGTTTCTAATCTTTATTGAACGTTTGTTTTACTGTGTTGGGTAGCAAGTTTTAAGAGATTCGGCGATGTTCATTAAAGTAAGTCATTTTTTGTTTCGACGCGTTTCGATTGTATTGTACACAATCATTGTCAGATGCACAGTTAAAAGTACAAAATATGAGCCGTTAGAAGAAGCTATTTTCACAATTTGTTTGTTTTGAAATATTAGCAAGGTTAAATACCCATGTTGCAGGTGGACGGACATACAATATATACACTTACATTCCGCAAAAACCACAATCTATAACAAGTTGCAAAAAACACATACACTTACAATTCCCCACAATCCACTTCGCTACCACCCACTAAAACCACCATATTCTCACCAATGAACCTGTTATATGAGATAAGAGATAATAAATTCATTGAGATAATAAATTCGATCTCCTATTTAACAGGTTTCATAACCACCCCAGAGCGCAAGTGAATGTTTGTTTGTGTCATGTATGTTGAGTGGTGGGTTTTGTGTGGGTGATGTTATGGCTTCTTGTATGAAACAAGCGGTAGTGGTCAATGACTGTGTCGATATTTCTGTGTCTGTCTTTTATACAGTTTGTGGGGCCTTTGTTTGGTTCGACTAACCAGTGCTCAGCGGGACCAGTCTTCTTCTTGGATGCTGCAGTGTTAAGTTCGTCGCGTAAAGTATTGTGGTTGCACCAATGTAGTTGTTTATTCACGACGGCCACCAATCCTCGTGAGGGCATATGGAGTTAATAAACTACATTGGTGCGATTTGACTGCTTTTATGTGACGGGATGTTCTTCATGACACAGCTGACGTGTCTTTCTGTTCTGGTAGTAATGTTGATCTAATACGATCATTCAATCTTTGTTGCATTTGTGTGTTTCAGTTAAATGTCTTTCCAAACCTTTTCACCGTTTTTTACTGAGGGTTTCATATGAGTTTTGTATTAGAAGATGGTGGACTTGTCTGAGCGTGGCTCTGTTGTTTGTTGTTGTTTTTGTGTGTTGTTGATTCAAGTTGTTTGTGGATTTCCTGGTCAATCCGGTGTTTGTAAAACCATTATTTACCAGTATGTTTGACCCTGTTAAAATTCAATGTTCATCAGTTCGTAGGTAGAACTAGGTTTTGAACTTGCCCGAGTAATGGAAGGCAAAACGTATACGCTGATTTTGTACTTTGATGGACATTCGCTTTTGCATCAAGTGTTTACCTATGTACACTGTTCAATGATATCTGCCTTAAAGAATATATATATATATATATGTTATATATATATATATATATATATATATATATATATATATATATATATATATATATATATATTGATCTAATTCAGAGAAAATCAGAATCGAACCAGTTTTGTATCGTTAAGTAGATCACAAAACACAAGTCGAAAGTCGACCAGTCAGCCCTACCCCTGTGAATATAATCTGCGTGATTACCGTTCATCTCCGCCGCTTCGTTGATGAGTTTGGCGAACTCCTTGTAGTCGTTGCGCATCTTCTTGCCTGTCTGGTCACGCCAGGCGAGCCACACGTACTCCAGCTCCTCCGGGTCGCGGCTGTTGGCCATTATCTCTGCCAGATCTGGCCATCCGAACCGGAGACGTGTGTGAGACAGACGTACAGGTACGACGGGTCGTGACGCACAGGACAAATACGAACAGCGTGTTTATGTGGTCGCCACTCACCAGGACGGCGCCTGCGCAGTGCCAGAGATCTTACTCATCAGGACTCTTCCCGGAACCTCGCTGAGGTGTATATTTAAAGGAAATAGTTCACCTTTGATTTTTTTTTCAAACACGATGTAGCTATATTTGAAATACAGCTTCTTTTCATAATGTCAAAAATAGCCATACATCGCGCCGATTCAGGACAGAACGACGTACATTATTGATTTTATCAAAACTATATGCGTACTCTACGCAACGTCAAACGTGGCTCAGCCAATCAGATATTCCCGAATAGTCCGCGTAAAGATTACTGTAATAGCCTCTGCTAGGTACGGTGAAGGCCCACATTCTTGACATTCTTTATTTATGGCCAACATTCCTTCGACAAAAAGTCAAATATATTCGGCTGGAGAGCCCTTTCAGCCCAGAAAACTTGCAATTAGGGTTTTTCAACACGGGATACAAAACTGCTATCTCAGTTCAAAATCCATGTTGAAGGTGAACTATTTCCTTTAACTGGGAAAAAGCGTGAATATTCTGATCCAGTTAAACACGCTATTCGGACATGAGGTAAATGCTTTCGGTTCTGCTCGATTACATAAATTTGTGGGTTTCTGATGGCCAAGCCCATGCCAACTGGCAGCTCCGTTGGTAGGTATAGGAAACGGGGCAAGTTCTATGTTCACGTAATACGAACTAGTTTGAGTCAGTAAAATGTGCTAGAAGTGTTTAAAATGGGTACTCTTGCAGATAACAAACAATCACTTTTGGCCCGAAAACCCCAATAAACAAACAAATAATCACTTTGGAAGTGTACTAAGATAAAATGGCTTCAACAGTTTTTTTAAGTGAACCAACTACAAAATCATTTGAATGACCGACAGATGACCAAAAAATGTGTTTCCCGGAAGAATGAGAGGAGCATTGCAAGTGAAGATCGTTCAGCGAAAGGACAAGAGTTCTCTTACCGGGTTCCAAGCTGAGGTCGCATTCGGTGCCATCCTGGTTACAGATTCGCGCAGTGCTGTACATTTTCTCCATACTGCTTTGTAATTGGTCGTACTGGAAAAAACATAACATCACAGTCAGGCGTAAAATAGTAGATCAAGTTGTGTTGCACACGAAATTCCACACCGTTTCATTTCTCCTGAAATGTTTACAGTAATATTTTGTTTTGTCTGAGATGTTTTTGATGGAGGCTTTGATATTAATATATAAAATTGTTTTACTTTTTGGCTTACAAAGCTAGGGAGTGTGCCAGTTATTGAAAATAAGTCATTTGAAAGGCAGAGGCCTTCTTATACAATTGATGAATCGGCGCTGTAATAAAGAAGCGTCAATAAAACCACCAGCTTTGGTCAATTCGTGCAAATATCACACAATATTGCATATATTGGCATGCATTGTGGCGCCTTACATGTCTTTAAAGCTCAAGCTAAAAAGTAGTCAGGTTTATCGATACATACTCGTACGTGTTGAAAGCTTTAAAAGCAACTCGATCAGAACGCTTCACATAGCCCAAAATACCACTGTCACTAGTCATACAATATCTATTTGCATACTAAAGCCGGTTTATGCAAACAGAGGCCAAACTATAAATCCACAAGTAATTGCATGCGGTAGCAATATTATGACGGGTCAAGGGCATTCAAGGGCGCGCAGCAAAAGTTGGGAGCTCGGAAGTCGAAAGTCCGTTCTATTGTGAAATCAGTCATACATTTGTACACTTCGTTAATTAAAATACTTTATCTTGTCCTCCAAAGCTCTGCCCCTGTAGCAGCGTGACCTTCAAGAAATGCCTGAGGCAGGAGGCTCTAACTCGGAAACTGGAAAGTCAGATCGAGCCTATTTTACACATATGAATTGAGAGTCCCAGATATATCCACCCAGAATAACTTCATAACTTATTAACAAGTTTTATAAAAAGAGAATATCGTATTCTTGACCTATCAAAGTGTCATTGTATTGCCCATCCATGCCATAGGACATAGGTATTGGCATCTCAAATCAATATTCTATTAAGTACTTGCTGTCAAATGTCAAGAAAACCGTCCACGTGAACTGTTGCCTTTTATTTGGACTTCAGCTTACCCGATTCCAGCTGCAACAAACTATGTAGGTAAGCTGAGCTTTGTGCAGCCAGGCATGCCACCTGCGGGGCGTGGTCAGTGCCGACCGCACACAGTTCAGGCCAGGCGGCAAACAGGCTTTAGTGGTGCACCACCTGTCATGTCAGTGACGCCACGATTCCGTGTGCGATTAAATACATGATCTTCTTCGTGCGTCACGCGCGCCTGTGCATGGCAACACCCGACGGTGACGGGGAAGCATCTTACCCTTTCCAGCCTGTCCTCAGGCAGGGCAGCCGTGCCCAGCTTGGAGAGGATCTTGAACTGGCGTTTAACACTTTCGTCCTTGATGGCCTTCCAGTCGACCTGGGTCACCTGCTTCCAGCGGTTCTTCTCGAACCGGGCGTACTCCAGCCTGGATTGCAGCTGCGGAACACACAGCGACACAGTCACGGTGGGAAAATGCCAGTTTTCACCGGCCGTTCCGTCACACTATCATGCACATACTTTCAAGTGATTTACTATCTAAATCAAACATATCACAGTCGTCTTCCTATAACCATTGGTTTCCAGTCGTCTCGAAATTTGTACTCCTTTTTAAACGTTAGAATAGGTCGCTACACCACCCTTCACAATTTTCACTTGTTTCTGCAAATAATGCCAATTTCTCCCAGCGTCCCCGGTGGCGGTGCGTAGATATTGGTTTATTGGTTACATCTTGATAAGTGCATGTAGACATCACCAGTCACCACGGAGGACCCGAGTACGGCACGATTCTATTATACGGGGGACGCGTCACCCAAACATTTTCGGATTTTATCATTACGCTTATGGATGTTATTTGGAAATAATTGACTTAAAATGCTCCCCCCCCCCCATTTTCGGAAGGTGACGCCGCTCCTGCCTACCCCACCCGTCTTACCCCACTCTTATCTACAAGGCATCTGAATAAAACAGCTTAAGGAATGTCGAATATTTTCAGCCTGCCCGCATTCGCACTAGTAGGTATGTCAGCATGAAATTTAAGACTAGGTACGGTGTATTTATTTATATCTTGATTACCATAAAATTATGTATTTTTGCGACTTAAAGGTACATCCGTCGTTATACTTGCAATGTAGTCATGTTTTAGGGATAGGGAATGATTTATGCGTACCTACTAACTACTTACCCTGCATTTATTTATTGTTATTATTGTTGGATTTTTGCATTGGCAGATCATTGGAACCCCGCATCTTTAGGCTATACCATTAACATCTGATAATTATCGTGGGTATTATTCGATGATTGGTAGGTACTGGTACTGCGGGTAGGTAGGCAGCGACTGACCCCTCCGTCGTTAGTCTCAACTCTCAAGTCCACTCATATTTATCTAACAACAACCCCCGTCCCCCACCGCTATCGCGTACTCGCATCATCATGGCCATTATTCAGTACCAGCGGTAGGCTTTCTCCCGCAGTTCCTGAAATCCGTCTCACCGAGGGTCACATCACACCGCACTGTGCTGAGCTGCCCCAGCCCAGCCCGAGCCGCGTGTTGACCTCAGGCCGGCCGGCGCTACAAACCGGTGGCGCCGTGAGAGGGGCGGCACCAGCTACTGGAGAGAAATGAAAGTAGCGGCGGCGGCGAGCGGGACCGGTTGTACCGGGATGACGGAGGGGGCGGTGGAACGCGGCCACGGCCAGCGCGCGCCTCCTCTCTCGGTCCAGGTGTGCGGCGCCGGGCCATGGGCCGGGCGCGGGCGGCGCCGGCACTGGCGGGGGAGCAGGCACCGAGAGGCTGGTCAGGGACGGTCATGGTCACGGGATGAAGTGGAGCAATCGCCGGCCACAGCGCTCCTCCCAGTTATTCAGGCTGAGCGTAGCTCACCGTTAGGTGCGTCCAGTGCGAATGGTGGCGGCACTGAGTCCCAACGCTACCATGCCAGGAGGCAAATACACTCATTCAGAAGGAGTGGAGCCTGGCCACGGGTCTTCGACAGTGTGCCTTATTTCAAAATGAAAATGTTTGTGGACAGAACTGAATTAAGCCGTAGACGAAAAGGTAACTCGGCGAACAAAACAAACTATAGGTAGTAACTTTACCGGTCCGCAGGTGCAATTATTGGAGATGACCACTCCGAGAAGACATTTTTCTCGGTATCACGAGATTCAAACGATATCAAACTGTCAGATAAGCCGATTTCGGCATCGGCAGACCCCTAAGGTCAACGGTTCTCATGTTATAGCCTCGGGCATTTTTGCGAGGTCACGCTGCAGGGTGATCTTTGGAGGCATGTAGCTCCAAAACCACTGAACATAATGGATCACATAAACATGTCGTCGTGAATGCAATGAATCGGTAAATATTTTACAATATCAAGTAAGACTGCACATTTGCATTTCACTCGCATTATTCAGTGTCATAAACTCATACCTAAGTTGTAAAAATCGGTGACCTTGTCCATGACCTAAGAGGTTTATGACCCACTATTGAGCATGATATGTATGTACGAAGTTTTAATGTACATGTACGAAGTTTTAGGGTGTTTGTTAACGTGCTCAGGATGAAAACTTAGGTCGAAAACATGCATCGCAAAGCATACTGAACCAAAAACGGCAATTTAACCTCTTGATCTGAGATGACCTCGCTCGCACGGGGATGGTGACATGTACAGCTTCCGATCTTTGCTACATGTAGTAAGGCATCCACTGGCGGATCCAGAGGGGGGGGGGGCTGCAGAGGGGCGCGGCCTCCCCCAGATGCGCTCAGGGTTCACTGGGGTCGAGCCCGTGCCTTTGGCCTCACCAGCCGGGGAGGTTTAGGGGGAGGCCAAAACACGACCCGGCCGCTTGACCCGGGCGCCTGGGGGAGTCCGCGCCCCTCTGCAGCCCCCTCTGGATCCGCCCCAGAAGGCATCCCATATATGTCACGCCTCTCTTATTCCATAGTTACGGCAAAACCATGCGTTTTTAGAAACGTTCAAATATTTTGATTGACCTTTTTACAGTGACGTCACCGGTGACCTCCAGGTCAACACAAGTTATTCCGTGTCGATACAATTATATGGGCTATCGATTATCGTTTGAGTCAGCGCGATATCGCCCATCGGTTCCGAAGATACGAGGGGGGGTAAAAAGCCCCTAGTGAGTCGTGTTACAAACAATACCCCCAGTGACTGCCGGGTTAACCCGCGAGTTACTGGAGGGGGGGGCTATTTATAGCCCCCCCTCCCGTTATTCTGCAATATCTCCTAAACCAACGTAAGTTCTACTGTGACCAAACTGTTTACATATCCTTGTCCTGATCAAATTGACCCCATGCTGCCTGATGGAAAAAGACGAGGCAGATAGGTCCAAACCCCCGGAAATGCACGATCAAGAGATGAGGTGCATGATTTCTGCGCGCTTATTTGTATGAAAATATAAGGTTTTGCGAAAACGCTGCCAAAGGCACCAGATTTTAACCCAGATAAACTCAATCGTCAAAGCACCAAACGACATGTAATAAGCTTGGCCTATCAAGACTGATCATCGTCGATGTTTCAAAATAATGAAATGCAAAATTTTGAGAAATTCGCCAAAGACATTTTTGTGTTTTTCTTTGTAAATTCTTGAACATTTTCAAAAAAGTTCGAATTGTTCGACAAAACCTCGGAACATAGTAAATTGTTATGCAGAACGTAACGAGCAAGCTTGATCCCTCATGAATGTGTTTGTAGAAAGTTTAAGTTAATATCTTACAAATAACATGAGAGAAGCCATTTCAATGTATGACAGAGAAATTGAGATCCACCTCTTACTGTAGAGAAATTATAAGTCAAAAAAAGTGGCATCCCTTCCGTTTTTTATTTGTTCTCTACATTTGTTAAATGTAAAGAAAAATCATGTTCTAGGGTCATTTTCCTCGTTATGCACGAGTTCTAACACCGATTTAAACGAACCATAAACACTGTGTTACAACTCCCTAATGACCGTAATCTTCAATTTACCTCACCGTGACCATCGGAATGACCTTGACCTAGGCCAAGGTCAAAATTAGCTTTAACACTTGGTAAGTTAGAATGTCAAGATAGACGGAATGCATACGCGATTTACCAACTGTATTATGGCGTTAAAACTGATTATTTCATATACGCGAACAATGGCGACCACCCGGACTGAGGGATGGCACGGTCAAAACATTTTTTATTTACGTGACCTGTGACGTCATCGGGTGATCCCTGAGGATAACAATAATTAGGTTTTCCTTTCGAACAGAATTTGATAAGGCTATCGATGCGTTCGAAATTTTATAACAGTATCGAGATCCGGAATCAGGTTCACTGAGAATCATGAGGGGGGCTGATAAGGATAGCCCCCGCCGCAACACACCTCACAGTAACTCGCGTTATGAAATATACCCCAGTAAGGCGCGGGTTAAGGCCTTGTTAGCGGACTTTAAGTTAGCGGAACTAAATTTAGCGGAGGCTAATTGGTCCACTAACGGTTTCCGAAGTTACTGGAAACGCTACTCAGCTAAGCGAAAAATTAACTTCGCTAATTAGTGGTTAGCGGATCAGCGTAGCGGAACCGTGCTCACCAGTGGTTTTGACTGATTAGCGGAACCGTGCCCACCAGTGGTTTTGACTGAGGCACAGATCTGCCCTTTGCCTCAGACACCACTGCTTTCTGGCACATGTCGGCGGGGATTGCCTGCACTGTAGCTCCCATGGCTCTCTCTAGTTGTTACTTGTTTCTTCTGGGACACCTATTATTTCAGGTACCCCCTCCCTCCCCTAACCCGGCATTGACTGAGGGGGCGGGGTGTTTAACACCCCCTGATGTTTTTCGCTATAACTCGAAAACTATTAGGCTATCAACGTGAAACTTTGGGTACCTACTTTATGAGCCAATTAACCTGTATGAGCCAATTAAAGGGAATGTTTCACATTAACATAATATTTGAGTTGAGATGGCCAAGTTGTTGGATTTCCATTGAAATTAAAGTATTGTAGAAGTTAAAACACCCACAGAGTCTAATCGAAAGTCATTTGAGTTGGTTTTGCATCTGCAAAAAATTAAGGCCCTAGTGTATTAGGGTACTCTTGAGCGATCGTCCGTCATCTACTTTTATCAATGTTGATGACACACGTAGATCTGTTTACATTTGGCCATACATTAGCCATACATTAGTCCATACCACCTATTGCAGCGTGAAGTTTTTTCTTATTTCCCAAAAATTCCTTCATATGACGTCATCAAGCCCGAAAATACTAAAACTTAGTTCTTTCCATAAATTGAGCACATGTTTGTGAGAAACAAATGAATCAGAAATCGTGTTCGCCAGTAATTACCCTCATATTTTGCACCACAAGCGGCGTACATTGGACAACTTTCAGAGAAGTGAAACATTCCCTTTAACATGTGAAAATAATTTTGTGAGATGATAGAGGCCATCGATTTCACGACTTCTGTGCGAAAATGAAGCAATTTCGGCGATAAATTTGAGTAATAGCGAATTAAGTGACGTCACTACTCACGATTTGTACACATAATCAGCTAAACATCACGACATTTGTATCCTAATTGATTGAAGATCGAAGATCTCTGCGATCGCTTCGCGAGTAAGGGCCCGACAATTACTTGTCCACAGCCTCACGTGCAGTCGAAGGCCTGAAAGCGTTGAGCTTCGTTGGAAAATTTATATATTATGAACCTTGGGAGTCACAAGCGCGCAAAAACTGCACCGAGCCGAGACCACAGCTCCACAAGTGTCCACATTTAGCGATGTAGGCAGGTGTAACAACACTTGGGGAGCCACGCATACCGATAGTTTATTTATAATGGCAGCAGAACCATCTGGAGGCTGGAACAAGTGATGCCGACAGGGGACTGCTAGACGGTGCCACTTGTATCTTTATTTTGTGAATTTGGATATAAAACAACGATTATTTTCGCACAGAAGGAATACAAATGCGTAACATGGTATTATATAATAAAATATAACAACAAACATTACATAATACAGGGGCGTAGGAACTCATTTGAAGTTGCGGGGGGATGCATTTTTAAGTCGATTCTTTCCATGCAACGTCCAATAGGCCGGTAATGTTAAACACCTCCGATAATCAATGTTGGGGGAGGAGGGCAGTTCCTCCTGGCCCATAGGCTCCGACGCCTATGCATAATATATGAGAGAAATATAAGATGCAATGTTATATAACCTAATATAAATATAATAAAATACATGACTAGTTCCTGTTGCTTCCTATAATCATCCTGGATTGAGAACGTCTGCCGTCGGTGACAGGACAGTTCATGGTCGGATAAAGCATTTTTTCTTCCGACTGCTTCGCCTAAGCTGCCGTAGTTCCAAATATCTGACAGGATATTTGGAGGGCTGAGCAGATCAAGCACAGCCGCCGGGCCCAAAACCGCGCTCAGCACTGTCCAAGCCAGCTTTGGTTGCAGCACACTGCTCGCCGTGTGGTGCTCGTGGTCGTCACGTGCAGCCGCTCAGTGGCCAGTGGCCGTCCTCGTCACGTGCAGCCCGGATGCAGGTCCTGATGCAGGCTCACCCCCGGCTGACGCGGAACGGTGAGCCGGCGGCGGCGGCGGCACCGCTCGGTACTGGGGCGCGGCGTCGCGTGCGCCGCGCCAACGACCTCCGCGGAAAACGATGCCACGGCGCGGCCGGTTTTCCTGGTGCTGACCTTGTGAGCCGCGACGCTGCACGTCACACACATGCGATGATCCTTCTGGACCGACCCGGCTTGGTGTTCGTGCAACCCGCGCGCTGCTCTATTTAACCTAATTCATCCAGATTTGAGGACAGCTATGAGTTGAAGCGTGCTGCCCTCATCCGATGGAGACGCACGTCACACAGTATCTTTGGAAAAAGTACGGTTGCATTATATTTACCCCTTTTACCCTCTGTTGGCGACAATGCTTGAGCGGACGGTCGAAATCCAAATGTAGTATACTGACAGTCGAGCACTTTCCAGCGTTTCATACCGTAAGTTTAATTTAAGTTTTAATATCATAAGTTTAAGTATTTTAAAGGAAAATAATTACTTGTTGATCTCTTTTTGTGCATTATGTTATACAAGATGTATGGTTGATCGAGCCTCAATTCAAAAATGAAATACAGCAATTGGGAAAATAAAAAAATAAGTATGCATAGCTATACTTCTTTTGGAGTTCATGGTCGGTGTTTTCTACCACTATTTGGAGCAATACATATCTGGGCTTTTGTTTCAATCTGTTCAATGTTTGAGAGAGAACCACGTATGTATTTCACTGCCTCGATACAAAAATGTTTCAAACACACACGCACATAGGCGTAGGAGCCGGGGGGGGGGCAAGTGGGGACAACTGCAGCCCCCAATAGATTTTCAGATTTTAACATTACCCTATGGGCGTTGCATCGGAAAGACTCGACCTAAAATTGTCTGCGTTGCCCCCCCCCCCCAACTTACAAATGAGTTCCTACGCCACTGCAACAACATCTTATACTGCAAAAAACGACAATCAAGGCCGATGTTATTACTCCGCCAATCAATAATACTCTTACGATAGGTGGCGCGGAAGGCGAAAAGGTATTCGTGACCATTTTATCACAGCCGTCTATCTCCGCCCGCTCCGGGCGGACGCGTGTCACGCATACAGTTTAACCCGCGCTTGACCGGGGTCTTATCCGAACGCCATTGACCGGGGGGCAAATATTGCCCCTCCCCCTCGTTATCTCCGGAACCGATGATCGTAGCGAGACGCCCAAGGCGGCGTTCGAAAGCTCTCATCGAGCCACATCTCAAGCATACTCATTTTTTAATCAAGGTCGCATATTAGGTTAAGGTCAGGTCAAAGGTCAAAATCGAGGCATTT
>VOPJ01006174.1:27418-46293 GCA_014673585.1 Semibalanus balanoides
TCTCTTTCTAGTGTGCTGCCGACTACCTATTAATATTGCATAATATGCAGAGCCGTTGGTTTTGTGGGCCAAATCTAGTGGTTTATTTTATAAAAAAAAATGTGGAGCGTGGGGGAAAACCGGCCGTCAGCTATCAGCGATAAATTTGTTGTTGACCGTGCGGGAGGGGGAGGGGTGGGGGGCAGGGAGCGTGTCGTCAGCCCGTCTGGAACTGTAGGTGCGTCCGGCATTTTTGTGTGTTTTTGTATTTTTCTTGGGGGAGCAAATTATGGTTTCGGTACCTTGTAGGGGGTATGCCCCCCGGATCCATCCTTGATAATATGTGCAGGGGTTGTTATTGGGTCAGCAATGGTGGGGCTCCCTCGTGGCCCGGCGTGGCCTCCTTGAGGTCGTGCCCCCTTACGAAAATCCTGGTTGCGCGCCTGCTGCCAACAAACCGCTTAATGCATGTTTTGCCGCAGTATTAAACTTTTCCTCAACCCGTTCATAGATGGCTCTGCTATGGTAGCGCCTGATAAGAAGGCTCTACCGTAACAATTATCTATTTTTTTCCAACCCGCTCATAGATGGCTCTGCTAGGATAGCGCCTGATACATAGGCTATACCGTAACAATTGTAGTTTCCCCCAACCCGCTCATAGATGGCTCTGCTAGGGTAGAGCCTGATACATAGGCTGTACTGTAGTACTTGTATCTTCCCAAATCTGCTCACAGCCGACTCTGCTAAAATAGCGCCTAATACATAGGCTGTACCAGGGCTCCAAAACAAAGTAGGCCATTCCGGCAAAAAACAGTGTCTCAATCCTTGATTTGTCGTGACGTCAGTGGCACACAGGTTTTAGCAGCCTGCTTAACCAGCGTGTTAAATCCCATTGGGATCATCCCCTCTAACTCGAAAACTAAAAAAGGCTAGCAAGACGTATAAAACAGCGTTCGAAAGCTTTTCACAAGGTCACTCGAAGTTACTGGGCGTTATTTAGCTCAGGTCAATATTGAGGTCACCAGAGGTCATCAAAGTTACGTTTCATTACTAATATACAAATGTTTCCTTCTGAGAAAAAATGCATTGGATCCGGCCAACTATTTCAGAAACACGCTATTTTAGTTCATTGTTGATAATCCAGGTGGAATTATTGCTCAGTGACTTGTGTACGGTCCGCTGAAGTCATCTCAGGTCACCAGCACCTTTTTGCCAATAACTCTTGATTGAGAAAGCTATAAACGTGCAAAAGACACCATTGTTTGTCTCGTCGCGTCACGTCGTCCATTTGCAGCATGACCTACCTAGGTTACAAAATAACCTTGACCTGAGGTCAAATTTTTCAGTTTAGCCTACCAGAGGCCTCTTGCACCAAATAATCTACCCGGATGCAAAAATAATCCAACCCACCATATAAAGCTACCCAGCCGGATATTTTCTTGCACCAAGCAAAGCAGCCAACTGGGTATACCCAGTTGGCTGCTTCGCTTGGTGCAAGATAAAATATCCGTCTGGGTAGCTTCATATGGTGGGTTGGATTATTTTTATCCGGTAGACTATTTGGTGCAAGAGGCCTCAGTCATATTAATCTATTTTCAAAGCGGCCTTTACAAAAAAGAAACGCGATGGTACTTAAAATTGCTGCATATGTCCTAACCAATGAGAAGTTATTAATGACAAACTTTTTGGAAACAATATCCTCCTGACATCTGTTGGCCTCTGGGCGTCAACTATGGACCTGAGTTTAAATATTAAAATAATAAGGCGATTTGAATTTTCATGAGCCTTTGATGTTTTTTTGCTTCTAGCAGCTCTCATATTACCCAAGATGTTTGAGAGTTACTAGAGCAAAGTCCTTCACTTCGAAAACGTGATTTGTGATGACCTCTGGTGACCTCAATTTTGACCTGAGCCAAGTAATGCCCAGCAACTTCGAATGGCCTCCTAAAGATCTTTCAAACGCTGTTTTTCCGCGTCTTGCTAGCCTCTTTAGTTTGTGAGTTAACTAGATGGAGGTTCCCACTGGGCTTTAACCCGCGAGTTATTGGGGGGGCTATTTATAGCCCCCTCCCGTTATTCTGCAATATCTCCTAAACCAACGTAGATATCGTGACCAAACTTTCAGTACCTTGTCCCAGATCAATTTGAAACACATGCTGTCTGATGGAAAAGACGAGGCTATGATAAGTCAAAACCGAAATGACGTCAGAGTAAACGTCATGTTCTGCGTTTTTTGTTGAAAAATGAGGGTTTGCGGGAAACGCTGCCAAAAGTACAGTTTTTAAGGATAAACTCATATCTTTCTAAGCACAAACGACAGGTAATAAGTTTGTCTATCAGACTGTGATTCTAGGATTTTTCGAATAAAATGAAATTAAAAATTTTGAGAAATCCAAAGGCATTTTTTTTTGGAAATTTTCAAAAAAAAAGTTAGAATTTTCAAAAAAACCGGAATATAATGTAATTGAGTCATACAAATCGATTTGTGTATGAAGTTTGAAGTCAATATCTTCAAAAAAATGACTGAGGATGAAAGCCTTTCAAAGACAAATTTAGACCACCTTTACTGTATAATAAGCAAAAAAGAGTGCATTTCCGTTTTTTGTTTTTTCTTCAGTTTGTAATGTAAAAAACATGCTGCTTAGAGTCATTTTTCGCGTTCTAAATCGATAAACTAACCCTAAACATGTAATTACACCTCTCTAATGACCGTAATCTTCAATTTGACCTCGTGACCGCTCGGATGACCACTTGACCTGAACCACAAGGTCAAAATTAGCTTATAATGGTAATTAGAAGTGTCAGATACCCGAATCATACCGGATTTAACCGAACTTAATCATCGCGTTAAAAATTGAATTTTTGAGCGACAATGCCAAACCACCGACTTTGATGCACGGGTCAAACATTAATTTATTTGACGTGACCTGTGAGTCATCGGTGGACGCCTGATGATAACAAATATACGTTTCCCTCGACAACATTTTTGATAGGGCTATCGAATGCCGTTCAAATCCGTAAGATCGTTCAGTAGTTTTCGGGAGATCAGAGGGGGGGGCTATAAATAGCCCCCCCCAGTAACTCGCGTTATGAAATATACCCCAGTAACGCGCGGGTTAACACACTGATTATGCCGGCTGGCGTGTGCTCTTGCCGTTACGACCAATCAGAGGCTGGTATTTTCCGGACCCCTCTTTTTTAATGCTGAAGGTCCTGGAGGCTGCACCGTAACAATTGTATCTTCCTCAACCCGCTCTTAGATGGCTCCGCTAGGGTAGCGCCTGATACATAAGCTGTACCGTAGTACTTGTATCTTCCCCAACCCGATAGATGGCTCTGCCAGGATAGCGCCTGATTCTTATGCTGTACCGCAACACTCGTATCTTTCCCAACCGACTCATAGATGGCTCTGCCAGGATAGGCCTGATCCATCTGCTGTACCGCAATGCTCATATATTCCCGAAGCGGTAAATCTGCAATATAACGGTCGCTTTTTGGTGTACCAATTTGCTGCCCTCATCTATATTGATTCCTTTCCTTGTTTTGTTCTTCTTTTTATATTTATATGACAATTTCATGCGAACTAACACTGTAAATACTTATGTAAATATTAAAATAATGTACCGATTCTATTTATGACACAAATTTTGATTATAAGTGTTTTGAACACCAAGGATCATGGGATCGCGTTATATGTATATTTCTAGCATATTTCACGTGTTTTGCACTTGCGTTCAACTTCAAATACCGATACAACACGTACGTTACCGAAACTATCCATCAAAGCCCCCGGACATGTTTCAAGAGCTCACAGTTTAGTAAGATTATGAATTAACGCGCGCCCTGGAAGGCCTATAAGAATGCCAGGGATATGCCAGGGAGGTTGAGGGGGGGGAGATTTCGTTCCCCTTCCATCAAACTCAGGTCAATATTAAGGTCACTATATATCATCAAAGGTCAGTTGGTCTAGCTTTAGGACATCGCTTCAGAAGAACAAAATATTTTGGGAAATAATGATATTTGGAACAGGAGAAACATAAAACAATTGAAAGCTCTTCGATATGTAATTCAGCCTTTTTTGTGTGCTCAAATTCAGCTTCAGGTGAAAAAGTTTTAAGCTACATGAAATGAAAGGCCGAAAAGGCTACTTTGGGTAAAAACAGTAAGTTACAAATTATTTTTACCTGATCAAGCTAAGACAATGATGTCGACGCCATGGTGTTCGTCTCGTCAAGGTGCTTCTAATAATATTCATGTTGACCAGTTTAGGTCAACTTATCAATTTTACTTAAATTAGAAATCTGGTCGAATGACCTGACCTGAGATGAGCTGACATAATTTGAATTATGTACTTGCACATAATGTGGCTTATTATTTTCCAAACAGCAATGTATAAAATGGTGGAGCTGCACGCTGCCGTTTTTCCACTATCCTCGAACAACCTTACGGGTGCGCGGATTTTACCCCCTCCCCATCCAGGGCGCGTCCTAACGCTAGCTCATATGCACTATAGAATGACAGGGACTGAAATTAGGATGGTTTGTGATTATTTTCTTCCCTGGAATAAATCATAAAATTAATAGTGACTATACCAACTTTCAGCGTGTGACAGGACACGTGATCTCCATCAATAATACCTAATTCAGTTTCATTCTGCAGACATGCGTCTCATGGTTTTCCGTTTCATTTCACCTCAATACTGAGCTCTGTCTGCTCGTCATTTCCAGGTACATGCTGCTGACTGAGCTTCCCAGCTACATGTCTGGCGTACTCGGCTTCGACATCAAGTCGAACGCCTTGCTGTCGGCGCTGCCGTTCCTGGTGATGTGGGTCTACTCCATCTTGTTCGGTAGCCTGATGGACTGCCTCGGGTCGCGTGGCTTCATCTCCCGCACCGGAATCACAAAGCTGGCCACTGCCGTCGGTACGGCTGCCGAAGCTCTATTTAAATGGGTGAAGCATGATGATGTCATGCAAGCGAATAAAAGCGTTCACTGTTGGCTGCAAGTGAATGTTTGGCAATGTTTCGTTTTAAACGCAACACTGCTGGGAGAGATAACAACGGTCGTTCATTAGACGTCATTTATAATATTGTGACTATGCATTATGTAATTACCGAACCGTTAGTGTTCATATAAGTAGGTTAATCATAGACCGGCACTTTAGTTGTCTGTTCAAAGTGATATTAGTAAGGAACTGCCATACGAATGCTCACCATGCAAACTAAGACGACACGTTAGACATATTACACAACTTTATTATTTTCCAGCTGCTTATATCCCGGCCATCTGCCTGGTTCTTGTGGGGTTTGTTGGATGCAACAAGGTCATGGCTGTGTTCCTGCTGACACTCGGCACCGGCACCTTTGGATCCATGTACAGCGGCTTCCTCTCCAACCACATCACCATCGCACCCATCTTCGCAGGTACGAAAAGGGGAGGACTGCTTGGCAGAGTGCACTGCGTGCCAGCTTTGTACCAGTTTCTTCTGTTTGCTTTAAAGTTAAATTTTGACAGACGTAAGCAGTTTTGATTGCAGATTTCAGAGAGGCCTGAGCAACTGCATCAGTATGGGTGATCTGCAATGCATGTTTAGCTAAGGTCGAAAGCGGAAGAATAAACTGCGTTCGGTAAGGAAGTGTGCCTACTCACATCGGTCATGTGGAGTTGTCGACACAGGTCTATAGAACATATTTTTCTAAATTTAACCATTCCCTCATCTATCCCAGATTCACTCTAGTTGCTGAGATATTCCAAATTCGCCAGGATCAGCATCATAACAAAACTATCGGGATTCGCTATAGAGGCTTTTAATACTAGAAGCATTGCCCTATATATTACAACGCTAGCATATACCGTTAGCGCTGGCCAATAGAAAACAGCTCGTGCGTGCTGATAGCACTGCTGAACAGAGCATCGGGAACTATTTACCATTGCTCGTATGGGGTTTACTGTCTTAGATGCGCCATTCTAGATATCATCTTCTTTAATCTTGTTTAAAGTGCGATCGTTTATGCGATATAGAAACAAAACAAGATTGCAAAACAAAAATATAAGTAAAAATGCAAACTAAAGGGACCCAGCTGGGGGCCCTGCTGAGCTATCGTATACAATCATCAAACCAATGTCTTCTTACCGTAATTACAAATATATTTGACATTCCAAAAGGAGAAGCAAACTCCTTTGAGTAGTTTCAACATAAGGACTAAGTGGGTCCCTTAAAAAGTTTAATTTCTTCGAAACTTCGAAGGTAGTGATTACTTCGAGTAACTTCTAACTAACTGTAAGTAACTCTAGATCACTTCGACAAAGAATTGGTGGCCCCTTTAAGAAGACGTTTCAGGCGGTTTCAGGCCACGTGGCAGTCTTTCGTGTACCGAAACTTTTTTTGTAAAAGGGCACACTGTTCCTGTGTCGAGATTACTTAGGGTAGCGATGTAATTCGTTCACCACAACTCATTTTTTCGATCAGCTCTACACATATTCTGCTCTCTCAGTTTTTAAAACCCTTGAAGGTGAACTATTCCCTTTAATTGTCGGACTTGATCTATTCATTGTATATAATTTATTTGTTTTGCAGCATCAGGTGAATATTTACTACGCTAGAGGACTACTGATGGATGTTTTCGTTCACTGATGTGAAAGGTGTTCTGCTACACGTCTAAAGCAATAACTGAGGTTCATTTCACAGGCACCCTGATGGCGATCACAAACACAATCGCAACGATTCCCGGTGTGATCGTGCCCAGTTTCGTCGGAATGATGATCCACGACAGCGTGAGTACTGTTTTGTGCCACTACTCGCATGTTTCGAGACATGACGAGCCACGGGGGGATGGAGAGTGACTGTTCTGAAATGGTAGTTGATCATTTCGTTCATAACTTTATTGAACAATGAACATTTGTATTTGAATACTGAATACTGAACTTTAAAGATTAGTTGAAAATGGCATTTTGCCATGACCATAGTTATTCAGACGGAGTGAGTGAGAACGCGAAGCGCTCGAACGAACGTAGTCCTACAGATGGGCCAAAATTTGTCTTCATCTTGCACCCTTGCTTGCTTGCGTAGGTTTCAGGGATAACTCCCGTTTCACTGCACTGATTATGCAAAAGTATACACTGATAATTTGGACGTAAAATAACACATGGTATAGGCTACGTGAAAATATTTGACACAATTACAGAAACTGGCATCATCCATAAATAAACACAAAATAAATACCGGCCGAATGATAAGCAGGTGCTTTGACTTCGAATTCACCTCCGCAGGTGAGAATCAGAAATACAAATAACTAAGAACCAGAGAAAGGTGCAGGTAAGTATTGTTTTACTATTGCAACAAACAACAATGCTTATCAGTTGCCGGACACAAATGAAATAACTCGCTCCGTCTGCTTCATGCCATGCATACTTTTCTAGTATAACGTGTACTCAAAGCAAGGACACAGATGGTCGTAGAACAGATGAGTCTGATTCAATTGAAGGTTATGACCTTCTTGGTGATAGTGGATTATTGCCGGTAAAACGAAGAATAAGAGACGAAAGAAGAGACAAAGGGACTCCTCGCAAAGGGCTCCTCGCAAGGCGGATCCTCATCGAGATTGTCGGCTGCTGATGTAGGAGATGCTGGCGCTGATACTGATGTTGCAACACGATGCAACCCTGCCAGTACAGCAAAGCTGAGCTCATCCATAAGAACATTGTGTAGGAGCTCGACTCGGGACGGTTGTATCTTTGTTGGTGATCACCCACACGCCAGGGAGATAGTGTTTGCCCACCACCAGTTCCAAACGCAGCTGTGGCTTGAGCTGCCGCTGGCTGGGACTGACAAGCTGCTATTAGGGTTTGTCTATTGCAGCCCCTCCGGTTACGAGTGGAAACATATCAAAGATTGGGGCGGGGGACAGGTATTTGGTTTTTACGCTCAACGAAATCAGGGTATTTTTTTCGATTTTTTGTATATACTTCTTACGCACATCTTAGACCGTCTTCCGTTATAAAACTTCGTCTTAACTTGTTGTATTAACAAAACATTCTTGATTTGTTTTCGTGACGACACAAAAATAAGATCGGAAGCGATTTCAGGGGGATGTCATCCCTTCAGCGGCCATAGATTCGGAGACCACTATGACATCACTGCCTAACGACCAATAGTATGGCCACGTAAGGCGACCACTATAACGTCACTGTCTAGCGGCCAATTATGGCACCACGTGGCCCTTCGATGCCCTGCTCGAAATGCCCTGCCCTTTCGAGCAGGGCATCGAAAGGGCCGAAAGACGCGTCATAAAACGTGTGACAGACCTCCGAGACGTTCCGTACATTGAGAGGCTGCGAGCGCCTGGTCTGTCATCGCTCTATCACTGGAGGAGGGGCGACATGATCACGATGCTCCAGCTGTTCCACTCAGGGATCGATATGGACCCGCAGTCATTCTTCCAGTTACCTGCTGCCTCAACCACTAGAGGTCATTCATGGAAAGTGATAAGGCTGCATGTGACTACCAGGGCTATACAAAACTTCTTCGCAGTTCGGGTTGTAAATTACTGGATATCGTTGCCGGTGAGCGTAGTCTCAGCGGAAACCGTCAACCAGTTCAAGGCCTGGTTGGATAATCACCGGACACCGTCGATGCTCGACGTTCCCATTAGAGACGTCTTCCACCAAGCGAGCTCGATTGAATTCGGTCCTGCAGGCTAAGTCACACAATTTTCGTATTTTGCATTGTATTGTATTGTATTTCTCGAACCTTTGCTGCATTATCTTTGCTGCGAGTAAGATAACAAAAGACTTGTTTGTATTCAAGTCGCCAGAATTGTCTGAGAAGATTGCGCCATATCATTGTATAGCATAAAGGATTTTTCATAGCTCTTCATAGCTCAATGAAGACGTCATGGTCCCAAGCTAAACAAAACAAAATCATATAATGTTAAGCGACGTTTCGAGAAACAAATACCTATCACCATCGTTTTCAGCAGCATTTACTCCATATGTTTGACTACAACCGGCGTGTATTTGACAACTTTCAAAAGGGCGAAACTTTCCCTTTAAATACGTTTCGTCAGTGAGTAAACTATCACAGTCTGTTGTAGAAATGGGAACAGACCTGCCATTTTGCGGGCATTTTTGGATCAAAGCGCCTCGCCAAAGCCGTTTGTGCGGTCCGACAGCCATTCGGGGTAAATGAAAAACACACATATCGCAGCAGATGGCCCACGTCTATGTAAATAACCCGGCATCGTGGCCGTTTGCCATCAGCAGAGGCTCTAAAGCTCGCTCAAATATACAGCCACAGGCTTAATCCGGACCGTTTGTATTCAGAGAAAGCGAATGGAGCCTCCGAACGACCTGCAGTCGATGGCTGAGTTTGCAATCCTACCGGTCGGTGAGGTGATTTGTTTCGAGCACTCTTCATCTGCCGCCATAGGATGCTGTTCCACAAAATGTCTGGCAACTGTTGCATTCAGTCGGTCTTCTTGTGAAATGTTATGTGATGCGATGCTGATATTACTGTTGAACGATCACTTAAGATTGTTAAGATGGAGTGTGGCATTTCACGCAAATCTGCAACAGCTAATGATTTACTTCTTCTTGCTTCTGAAAGTAAAAGTGCCTTTTAAGCTGCCTTCACACCTGTCCACATGCGGACTCCGCGTCCCCACGCGTAAACGCCGCAATATCTTTTTGATTTACAAGGGCACTGCGATGACCTGAGGTCACCAGTTTCAGCACAGCTTGGATGAAACTCGTTGTGCCATATACCTCGAATTGAATCGGTGTGCCTAACGGCGAGAAAATCCCGTCCAGCCTGTTGGCTGAGATTGCAACATTTGCCTGGCCTAAAATGCCCGGTGGTAAACGTTTATGCAGCGCAGATATTGGAAAACTCTAGCAACGGCTGGTGACTCGATTTTCTCGCCGTAAGTACCAATCAATTCAGTGCACAGGATTTCATCAGCCGTACTAAAACTGGTGACCTCAGTTTATCGCAGTGTCCTTGTAAATCAATTAGGTATTGCAGAGTTTACGCGTGGGGACGCGGAGTCCGCATGTGGACGCGTGGTCTGCGTCCGGTGTGAAGGCGGCTTTAGATTGCTTGGGCTGTGTACTGGTAGGGAACGTGATAATAAGCTAAATATAACATATTTGTCCATATGAGTATCTCTGACCTGCCAAGCCTACGCCGTACTTGATCATGACAGGTCAACGCATTCAGCATATCATATGTATCATGTAGTGCACGTGCCATGCCTGAGTGATGCACTCCACTCAGCTCAACTCAGCACCTGAACCTACCAGCCATCAAGACTGAGTACGGCAGATGCCGATTCTTCTACCGAACGGTTCATGCGTTTAACCGCCTCCCATCCCGAGTGGCCGTGAGCTGCATCGGGGCCTTTAAAAGGCGTCTCCGAAGGCATCTGGCGGGTGCAGAATGCGAGGGAAATGGACTGTTGTTGAAACTGAGTGCATGTAGATACGTGAGAGAGTGTGCTTGTTTGTTCCTGAATCCGCTTCCTAGCTACTGTTACCCTGTCACCCATGACTCAAGGCACGAAACACCGGTTTAATACTGGATGTTCTTACGAAATACAACTACAATTACAATTACAACTCAGACTATGCCTTGCCCTTGTGGTGTACCACTCAGCATGCCAGTTACGTTGCAGTGAGTGACTCTCACATCCGTACATGTCTGCATCTCTATTCAATACTCTCTAACTGTGTGAATTTGATTTCCCCATAACTGGCTTGTTGGCCTTCATTGTATTCTTAACTGCCCCCTGTTTTGGTTGTTTTATTTTCAGAACACGGTTGACAGATGGCAAATCATCTTCGGCGTGACGGCGGTCATTCTGACACTACAGGCCACCCAGTACATGTTCTTGGCGTCCGGAGAGGAGCAAGAATGGTCCAAGAATGCGCACGGCGACGACGATGACTAAGAAGCAGTCGCTGGCCACTAGAAAGACGAACCGAAACAAGCCAAACGAAATGAATGAGCTTTCGCATTTTCTTTTGTATGGTTGACTGTACAAAAGAGGGTAGAGGATATGCGAGAAAAGGCAAAGTAGAACTGCACCCTGCAGGTGTTTACATAGTGCATTGCAGACATCTGATGTCATGGTTTGGATGACTCGACACGCCCGTGTGGTATGTAGTCGTGGTTGGAAGTTTCAGTCAGAATTCAGACGGATCAATTCACGGATAATTCACCAGAGACGAGGCGAGGTGAAACTGCAGATACTGAGAGCAATATTAGCTGGAAACCGATTGCTGAAGGGGTATGCTAGTCTAGCTACAGGTACCAACATGATGAAGATCATACTAATTTGTACAAGGCTTTTTTGATCAGAAGTGACAGCAATGCTTTTATGAGATGTTCAATGATTATGATATATATATATAAATTAATTTGAGGAAATACAGATGAAATTGCGATGGAATGTAGTTATATAGCGTTCATTTGTATATTTCTACCTTAATCATTGGACTTATTAACATGAAACCAGTATGGTGCCACAGCTATGGTGAAAACAGTGTGGTGCCACCAACATCGGCTACCTTTTCATCTAAAAGTTGACATTAGCCGTTTTCACGATGGCTTATTTTGCGCGAAATGTTTTAAAACATTTTAAAATGTATTTAACAATGTCTCTTGTCAGCTAAGAGAAAGTTCTTAGCCTAATATCATATTCCACTTCCTAATAAACTTTGACAACACCAACACGATTCCTGTCTTTGAAATGTCTCTGCGTTTAATTTCTCGCAATATTGTAGATATTCAGTACTGTTTACAACAATAATTGCCGGGTTTTAGGTGGTTAACTTAGCAAGATAATTATTGCCATAGTAATGATGTAATTATGTGACTAAATCCCGTGTTAAGTAGGTTAATCACGCCTAAAATCGTTCACCTACTGCAAACTTTTCAGAAGACTCCGAACGAACATTTTAATTCTCGGGCACCCTGCCCTAATGCTGTCGCTCGCAACAAATACGTGAACCTGCCACTTGATTCAGTATATGCACTCGCCGGCAGCGAATTCGTTTGCTAGCGCCATTTATTGCGCCCATCGAAGGCAAACCTGTGATCCATGAGCGCTGGCCAGAGTTGAGTAGACTAGTTCACTAGGCGGATAATGCTTCACTGAACGAAATTGACCTCTAGCGCATATATTCTTAGAAACGAACAAATTTGGCTCAATACCATATAGATCTTGCTAAATGAAGCGTCATATATCTGGATTCCATAACTCACTTGAATAATGATAATATATCGCCTAAATCAGTAATTTATTTTTCTTGGAATATATAGTATACTAAAACTTGCATACTAAAACTTTTCAAAACATTTTAAAATGTTTTAAAACATTTCGCGCAAAATAAGCCATCGTGAAAACGGCTATTACCTTGACGTTGATTCCGCTCAACCATGCGTTTTGCTATCGATTCCCCGTAAATATCTAGCACGTTTCAATCACAAAAAAAGAAAACATGAGAAGAAAGATCATACTTCACAAATCAATACAATATCAGCAGCAGCTGTATGACACCACAATAGTACATTCTTGCTTATTGTTATGAAGGCCGCCCTTCATTTCCTTTTATTGACTTTGTTCTGGTGCAACCTTTCGATTTTGCCCTTAGGGCTACTATAACACACGTAGAATATAATACGTTTTCCACAGACGTCAACGTTTACGTAGTTTGAGAGTGATCAATACCTTCCACACTTCTGACCAGACGTGTCACGAAAATACATAACATTCACCCCTCACTCTGTCTCGCACTGATACGCCTATCAATTAAATTATTTCCCCAATTGCTATGTACTCACTGCACTAACTGCCGTTTGGTTTCAGGCACTTATTTCGCGACCGACATCGTTACAGTTTCGAGACACACAATGATCGGCACCGGTCCAGATGTCCCATTTTGAACGACGCAAGCCGTTCTGCGACTGAGATTGGAACAAGAAATTATTGCTTCACTATTTCAGTCGTTTCAAATTGCCAATTACGGCCAGATGGCAGCCGTGAGTGAAATATTTAATTTCCGGAGGCGAGACTCGCACTCGCAAGGTGAGATGAGTTTTCAGCTCAGAAATTGTCACCATCGACTGCTCATGGCTATAAATGGCATCTTAGTGATACTCCCTGCAATCTGCAGTCCTCCCGGCCATTATAAGCCCTAGTTGGTGGCCTCTCAGGTAATTTATAATGCATATGTTATAGTGTCTTCGCGAAATTCGTCAATCCGCGGACTCACTAGGCAGTCCGCGGAATACCTAGGGTGTCCGCGGAGTCACAACAACTCTTGTGAATCCGCCGGATCACGCCGTTGATTCCGCGATTCACAAGAGTCTTTTCGTCAGTCCGCGGATTGCCTGAAGAGTCGCTGGAGATCCGCGAATTGCCTTAGTGAATCCGCGGACTATCGATTCTTTCCAGTGATTCCGCGAATATCCTAGTTATTTCGCGGAAATACTGAAGTAAAGTTCGCGTCGAGTCAGAATAACAAGTATCGAACCATATACATCTAAGTCAACCAAAACGATCATGCCCTGGTGTATATCTGAAATACAGGGTAGGGAAAACATATTTTTTGCGAACCCTCCCATTTTACAACGCCTCTGTTTTACGAAACTGACTTAGCAGGGGCGTAGCCAGGATTTCGGCCAGGGGGCCAAATGGGATCAGGGGGGCCCTTGTAGTTCAATCGGGGCCCACATAACTAAAACAGTACAGTGTGTTGTAACAACAACGACACAGTTAAGTTTTTAAGTTTTTTTAAGTTTTTGGTGATTTTTTGTTTGTGGGGTGAAGGGGGATTTTAGGAGTCAAAATTTCAAAAATTAGGCAAATCTGAGACACAAAAATGTAAACAAATAATCTTTCCGTCTTTTGGTGTTTTTTAATTTGCAAGTTGCTCAAAAATTCAAATTTTCAGATTTTTTAAACATATATAATTTTGACACCGAAAATAGCACGACATGGCGTCACAACGTCGTTATCTCCAAAGTACTTAACCATTTGTATTGCAATTTTATGATAAGTCGTAATACCAACGACTCCAGTTTGGAATAAGCTGTACCAACTTTAAATATTGTAAAGGCCCAAGACCTGCAATTTTTAAATAAATTGCGCCGCGAAATTTTGGAGTCTTATGCCCTGAATATGCATTCTCATCAATGCGTGACATTGCTCATGGTGCGGACCTCTAAACATGTTATTATGCGTTTAAAGTGCTGTAAAAGGTGTTAAAGCTAATTATTTTGCCCAGTCATATAGAAAAATAGCAGCACAACCCATATATGCGCAGAAAAACGATACCACTTTTTAACCCGCATGTGATACCACTTGTAGTTAAATTGCGCCACGGAGCAGAGCGAAAATTTTGAGTTGTATTCACTGGACAGTTACATTCTGACTGCTGAAAGGCCCAGGGTCCCTTCATATTTTCAAGGGCCCCTTCGACCTTGTCAACGCCCTTCAGCCTTTGGTCATTGCTCGTCTTTAAGACGTGCAATGACCAAAAGTGTATCCAAGATTTCGCCAAGGTAGTACCCGTGGTTTATAATATGGGCCCCCTGACACATACATTCCCCCCTTTCCTAAGGGCACAGGGCCTACTAAATATTTTAGCTTCGCTAGCACGATTTTAATACTATTCGAGGTGTAGTCACTGCAGGCTGAGCAAATTGCGTCAGGTCTGGCCAAAGGGCTCCCTCAGGGCCGACAGAGGACCTCTCAAGTGGATAGAGGGCCCCTCGGCTAACTGAGACCCTGGAAGACGCGGGTCTCTCAGGCCTAACTATGGCGCCTCAAAGCTGCGAGGTTTCCCATAAGCCACTAAAGGGCCCCTCAGCGAGAGAGGGCCCCCTCCTGCGGAAATGGGCTTACTTCATACGACAGAGGCTCCTTCAGGCTGGACCCCCCAGGCGATACGGGCCCCTTCAAGGCGCCCTCTGCGACGAGGGTCCCTTAGGCGACGAAGGGCCACCTTAAGCAGTCGAGGGCTGACTTAGGTGGCCAGAGGGGCTCTTAGGCCTCTGTAGGGTCCCTTAGGCCTAATGATGACCCCCTCAGGCCGACATAGGGCCCCTTCAGCCTTACAGAGGCCCCGTCGAAACAAAAGGGGCCCCTCAAGCTATCCGAGGGACCCCTCAGGCCACCGGAAAGCCCCTCACTCCAACATAGGACCCTCAGACCAACAGAAGGCACCACATTTCGACAGAGAGCCCCTTCAGACCAATAGACGGTCCCCTCAGACCGATCGACGGTACCTCGGTACCTCAGGCCGATCAACGGCCCTCTCATGCCAGCCGAGGGCCCCCTCAGGCATACTGAGGGCCCCACAGACCGACAGAGGGCCTTCTCAGACCGACAGAGTGCCCCTCAGGTCGTCAGAGTCATAGATCACGCAAAGCGTGGTCTTTAATGAATTCAGAGCACTTTAGTTTTTTTCGAGGTTCTTTAGGTCAGAGTGGCGGCTCTGAAGTTTCATGGATGCAGAGCAACCAAGGCCTTTGGACTATCAACTGGACCTCACACATTTGGCTAGTGCGGCCAGAGACGCAGCAAGACCTTCGACAAGGGGGCACGGCATCCCAAGGGGCCCCCTCAGCAAAGGCCCCTCCCCGAAAAATGGAAAATATGCTCGGATTTAGGCCACTATATTTTGCAGGGCCCTCAAAAAGTCGCTAAAAGGGACGTCGCCGACATTTTTTAGTGAAGAAGTCGGTCCATTGGGGGGCACGTGCACCCCTGTGGCCTTCCTGCTAGGCCTCAAGTTTGCACGTATAGGTCCTGTTCCCACGGTGCTCTCGCACAATTTGCCGTATTTCACCGGCCTGGCCAAACTACAGCGAGTTCTTTTGTAGATGTCCTCGGTGGACCTCTGAAAATGAATGTGTTTTTTTTTAGAAAAAATGTTGAAAATTAGCCTCTAGAATATAGTGGGCAATTGATGAGTTTTTTAACGTGAGGTTACCTTCGGGTGCCCCCCGACCCGAAATTGCCCCCCCTCCTGAAGCGATCCTGTACGCCACTTGGCTGAGATGGGCAAATTTGGTAGATAAACTACGGGATAATTGGGACTCCCAGAACTAGTATTTATTTTAACTTAGATACTTAACGTGGCACTTAATTACTAACTTTAAACTTTATGCCCACGCAAAAACTAAGTACGATTTAGGGTCCAGATTATTACTCGTTTATGCACACAAGTTCATCTCAGCTGAAGTATTGGTTGGCGGCGACGAGCTGCGAGCCCCGATCGTTTCGCTGGAGCCGAAGGGCTGAGGGCTGTGACGGGCAGTAAGTCAAGCCCGTTGATTTCCGCCGAGCACAAGTCTGATACGTAACTACTGAGATCACAAGTGGACTTGGATTGACTTTGCTTTCCCTCTTTACGGACTTACAGTTTTTGCAGTGGACAGTAGGAGACTAGAGGCCGCTCGAATGGTAAATATTCATTTTCCCTATCATAATATTTATAAACAAGCACATATATGCGTTTGAGGCATGAGCCTTACTCCAATACTCCATAGTCCGCGAAATAACTAGGATATTTTCGCGAAATCACTGGAAAGAAAACGATAGTCCGGGATCACAGGCAATTCGCGGATCTCCAGCGACTCTTCAGGTAATCCGCCAGACGGACGAAGGGCTTCTTGTTGAATTCCGGCGGAATCACGGCCGTGAATCCGCGGCATTCACAAGAGTTTGTTTGTGGACTTCGCGGACCGCCTAGGCACTTCCGCGGAGCCTAGGGAGGTCGCGGATTCACGAATTTCGCGAACGCAACTTGTTAAACATGTATATTATATGGGTATATACACAAACAGGAAAAGCAACACATATAGGCGTACGCGTTTCCGTCACGAAAGACTTCATCAGGCACCATGCAAGGTGAAAATTTATACACACACACAAGATAAGCCATACATTGCAGTTCCAACCAATTTGAAATAAATATTTGCCAAGCTGCTAAAAGAATGCCGTTATATTTTTAATTCGAGGTACCTCCTTCATAACCTATTTTTCCCTTTTATATATCTCCTATGTTTACCAAACTTAATAGAAATACAATGATGATACATAATAGTATCTATAAATACGATCAAACTGTGACCTATTTCTTAAAGCACCTGTCTATCCTTGTAACTAGAAATACATAGCCAGACTGAAACTTGCCCACACATATAATACAGCCCTGGGTATTAATCGATGTCAATTCGTTGCATATACGCTGCTTGGTTACTTTCTATATCCCCTTAGTCTCAGGAAAGCCAAAATCCCCGCTCAACCCATTTGCGTAGCATGATTACTTTGTTCAGCATATCGACACCAAATGCACTATATTCCATATGGTTTCGGAGGTCTCTTTTGTGCTCTTTAAGTCTCTTCTCCATTCCCCTACCAGTCCCCTCCATTCCCCAGAAAATGAAGACAATGGGTTAGGTAACCTGCTACTAGTCCATTATGACCCTTCAAAAGACAAAAATTGATCACCAAACCCAGTATTACCTTGCATTAACAATGTCTCTTTTTTGCGTTTAACTTCTATTTGTATGGAACAAACAATTTGTTCTATGCCATTTTTTTCGCGTTTAAAGAAAACAAAATGAGCTAATAAATTGATTCCCAATTTATTGACCTCCAAGTCAGAATCCAAGGCTACCATGCCATCTACAAATTGCGTTAGTACATATATTTGCTTGCATTTCGGTGACCGAGTGGGTATATATGGATGACTGGAAAGTTGGTGTGGCACCGCCACACCAGTTCCAATGTTGGTGTGGCAGCTGCCACCCCTACAACATCACTTCCGACGCCTATGTATATTTTTGTTCAAAATTACGTTTGTCTCATGTCTTTATGTCCCGTAGGTTTGGAGCACCAATTTGCATCGTGTAAAACGTCTTACAACCATGCATTTGCGTGCATGTAGCAATAACTTTGCACACACTTCGTGCTTCTCGCCGACCCATATTGTATACACCAGCCAGTTCATTTCTCTACACGTCTGTGTTTGTCGCATGCCGATCAGACTCTTGGTTGCCGAGATATCAACCTGGGATGGCATCGACGTTTCGCGCAATGCTCTATTAGCCCACCATTAGCCGTTTTCACGAACAACTTTATTTACCGAGCAATTGGGGCGTTTTGGGGCCTTTAGGGCATTGGGAACGATCGGAGTGTTTGTTTTTTAATGAGGGAGGGGGCGGGGGCAGTGTTTTAGAGCTACTGCCACGTGACACGGTGTTAGGTCCCAAATGTCCTTAATTCCAAAATGCCAAAAATGCCAAAATTCTTTCCCAACCCCCACCCCATTTCAATTAAACGCCCCAATCGCCCCAACCGCCCCAAACGCCCAAATTACCCGGTAAATAAAGTCCTTCGTGAGAACGGCTATTACTGCGTGATCCTGAACGCCGCTCAGCAGCCCAATATCCCCAAATGCATTCTATGACACTTAATTCCGCTGAGAAATGCCCACCTGCCCGCCGCTAATACCTGCTCAAATCAAATCCAGTCATCCCGACGTGGATTTCTATCGGCGCCTGATGAGGCCCGCTCTCGGGGCGGCGTGGAGTGACTATTACCCGGCAGCAGACCTCGCACGGCCGGAGCGGGAGGCTCCCACACTCCACTCCGCCGCGGAAAAGTGGCCACCCCGCTAGCTCGCCGACGGTATTCATGTATGCATAGCAAGCGTTCAGGTCAGTCACCTGCCAGTGATGGCGTCTCTGAGCTCCGGAGGTCAGGGTCACCGGGGTCAGAGGCGGTCAGAGACGGTCAGCTGACCGGAATCTCCCTGACGGTCCTCTAATGTGAGCGTCCCGGTGACAATGGATCCTGGAGAGAGGATGGGTCGGAGGTGGCA
>VOPJ01006175.1:0-21539 GCA_014673585.1 Semibalanus balanoides
CTGGCTGACTGGCTGACTGGCTGACTGGCTGACTGGCTGACTGGCTGACTGACTGACTGACTGGCTGGCTGGCTGAGCCTGTCAGCACCGCACATATCCCGACCACTGGCGGTCCTGCCCGCCGGGCGCCAGGTGCCAAACAGACCCCCGCCGCGGCGGCCGACGCGACGCGACCAGACGCCAACTGCTGCTGGGTAGTGCCATCACTTGTCTGCAGGGGGCGGACCAGGCGGCTTTGGAGGTCGCCATTCCCTGTCTCACCGCTGTTCGTTCGCTCGACCATAACAGACCTGAGACAAGTCGCTCTCTGTGTGTGGGGGCACTCTCTGGGGGGGGGGTCAATGTGTGGTGAACGGAATGCTGAACGTGTATCCTCATTACAGAGATTTGACGATGGTGTATGCCTCTCACAGCAGTTTTGTCACACTCATTTTCTGACGGTGAGGAGATTGGGAGGTTCAGGCCATTATGCCGATAGCTGTTTCCACTGGGGGGCGTTTGGGGTACAGTTTTATTTTAGCAGTCTGATCTGGGAGGCTGGGGTTAAACTCGTGTGCTCAGTGAGATTTGTGTTTTGTCGGCATTCCACGTACTTAATATCGGTCTCAGCGATATTCCCTCTGTCCTGTCGTAAATTTCACAAGTGCCTGGCTGTGTTGTACGACGAGAAATACATTTCTTTGCGAACCTTTTATGTTTATTTAGAATGGTGTTCTTAGTTAATGGTCGGTATGTGGTTGATGGTTAATTGGGCCACGTGCCGTCAGACTAGTGACACTTAAGCTTTTAACTTTGACCTGTCGAGTTAGTTGTGACGCAAATGCACACAACATATCGAAGGAATGTACATCGGGGTCCGGATGGCTCTGTCGGCAGACCGTTGGGTTCGGAACTCGTGGGTTGCGGGCTCGAAGCTGGCAGGCTACTGGTGGGGTTCTCCGGTTTCGCTGGGTTGACGTGAGCGATCCCGACAATAAATGACGACAATCGTGTCGTGTCGACAGTTATACCACAGAGCCAGTGCACGTATATGTGGGGTATGTTGTATGGGATTTACCGCCTGGCTCATTCATTCGTAATACCATATATAGAAATGCAGGCGGGAAGAAGGTACAAGGGTCGTTCCAAATTGAGCTGACTGTATTGCTGCTAATTATGCATTATGCAAGCATTTACTGCGCGTGCGAAGCACGCATTTACCGCGCATGTGGCATACTTCCGATCGTCACTGAATAGCGTAGTTTAGCACACGTCATGCAAGCAACACTCCTATCTTTTCTTTTTGGCATTTTTCTTTGCTTTTTTGGCAGCCCTTTTCGCCTTCTTGAGTTTCTTCTTCAGCCTCTTGCGCTCCTTATAGCCCTTCCAATAGGACTGTATGATGATGGCGGCCCTCTCGCGTCGCTCCATCTCCTGAATTCGCTCGTCCTCCAGTCTCAGCTCCTCGTCGTCCTCTGCGATCACACGCGTGAACTCGGCAAACTTCTCCTTCACGTCACATAACGCCTGGAAATTTTGCTGCCGGGCGACATATTCTGGTTAGCTATTTGCTGGGGTGGTTGATGTCGCAATGTATCACGAATCTGTACTCTGATAGCAGGATTGGGCTACCGACTATCACTCAAAGGGTGATGAATTAAGCAGCGGTAAATTTAACCTTTTAAAGTGGTTTAGTTCAAGGCCATATATACTTTGGTTAGGTTTATTTGACCTCTGAAAGCATGCTTTCTTGTGATTGAATGGATTTCGTATGACAATTGAAGATGACTTACTCGCTAAGACATAGCCCGCCGAAGTGATGATTCGCTCACCTGTTTTTGGTACTTGAGGTTGCTCAGCTCTCGTTCCTTGGCGTCGGTGTCAACGTCGAATTTAGTCAGCCTCTCGTCCAGTGTTTCGTTGAGCTCCTAAGCAGAAATGGCTCATTAAAACGCGGAATATGATCGCGGCACAAAGTGTAGACTTGTAAGAAATCGATCATTTGACTAGACATTATCACATGAGCAGCAGTCCATTGGGTTTAAGAGGTCATCTCCCACAATTGATTCGACTCGTAGCGACATGTATGTGCTAGAATGGTTAACTCGTGTGGTCACGACCCCAAGACCGCTCATGCTACTTCCTCGCCGAAAGGCGACGGCTTAGCTCTGCACCTATCTCTACACGGACGGACTCGGGTCCTGTGTCCGCTGTCACAACTTAGCTCTACACCTATCTCTACACGGACGGACCCGGGTCTGTTGTCCGCGTCCACAACTTAGCCTCTACACCTATCTCTTACATAGGACGGACCCGGGTCCTGTGTTCCGCTGTCACAACTTAGCTCTACACTATCTCTACATGACGGACCCGGGTCTGTGGGTCCGCTGTCACAAATTAGCTCTACACCTATCTCTACATGGACGGACCCGTGGATCCTGTGTCTCCGCTGTCACAATAGCTCACACCTATTCTCTAATGGACGGACCCGGTGTCCTGTGTCCGCTTGTTCACAACTTAGCTCTGCAACCTATCTCTACATGGACGGACCCGGGTCCTGTCCGCTGTCACAACTTAGCCTCTGTACACCTATCTTACATGGACGGACCCGGTTCCTGTGTCCGCATGTCACAACTTAAGCCTCTGCAACCTATTCTCTACACGGACGACCCGGGTCCTGTTTGTCCGCTGTCACAACTTAGCTCTAAC
The DNA here is from genome assembly GCA_014673585.1 of Semibalanus balanoides. Lineage (NCBI taxonomy): Eukaryota > Metazoa > Arthropoda > Thecostraca > Balanomorpha > Balanidae > Semibalanus > Semibalanus balanoides. The sequence continues at coordinate 2,689 of VOPJ01006175.1, forward strand.
ACCTATCCTACACGGATCGGACCCGGGTCTGTGTTCCGCTGTCACGAACTTAGCTCTACACCTTATCTTCTACATGGCGGACCCGGGTCCTGTGTGCCGCTGTCACAAAATTAGGCTCTTGCCACCTATCTCTACAGGACGACCCGGGTCCTGTGTCCGCGTCACAACTTAGCTCACACCTATCCCTCTACACGGACGACCCGGGGGTCCTGTGTCCGCTGTCAACAACTTAGCTCTACACCTATCTCTACACGGCGGACCCGGGTTCCTGTGTCGCTGTCACCCAAACTTTAGGGGCTCTACACCTATCTCTACATGACGGACCCCGGGTCCTGTGTCCGCTGTCACAACTTAGCCTCTACAACCTTATCCTTCTACATGCGGACGGAAAACCGGGTCCTGTGTCCGCTGTCACAACTTAGCTCTGCACCATCTCTACACGGACGGACCCGGGTCCTGTGTCCGCAGTCACAACTTAGCTCTGCACCTAATCTCTTACACGGACGGACCCGGGTCCTGGTGTCCGCTGTCACAACTTAGCTCTGCACCTATCTCTACACGGACCGGACCCGGGTCCTGTGTCCGCTGTCACAACTTGCTGCACACCTATCTTCTACATGACGGACCCGGGTCCTGGGCTTCTACCACAACTTAGCTCTGCACCCTATCTCTACACGGACGGAACCCGGTCCTGTGTCCGCTGTCACAAACTTAAGCTCCTGCCACCTATCTCTACACTGGGAACGGACCCCGGGTCTGTGTCGGCTGTCACAACTAGCTCTGCACCTATTCTTCTTACACGACGGTACCGTGTCCTGGGCCTTCTACCCACAACTTAGCTCTGCAACCTATTCTCTGCACGGACATACTCGGGTCCTGTGTCCCGCTGTCACAACTTAGCTCGCACCTATCTCTACACGGGGACGGACCCGGGTCCTGTGTCGGCTACTGTCACAACTTAGCTCTGCACTATCTCTACATGCGACGGACCCCGGGTCCTGTGTCCGCTGTCACAACTACTCTGCACCTTATCTCTACATGGACGACCCGGGTCCTTTGTGTCGGCTGTTCCACCAACTAGCTCTGCACCATATCTCCTACACGGACGGACCCGGTTCCTGGGCCCTCTACCCACAACTTAGCTCTGCACCTATCTCTACACGGACGGACCCGGGTCCTGTGTCCGCTGTCACAACTTAGCTCTGCACCTATCTCTACACGGACAGACCCGGTTCCTGGGCCCTCTACCCACTACTCACGTCCAGTGCGTCTCTCAGATGGCTCTCGATCTCTGTGTTGACTCGTGTCTCGTAGTCGCACTGGACTCGCGCGTTCTCCGCCTCGTCGTGTTTGGTCGCACGGCGTGCCTCCAGCTGGCCGTCCGAGTTGGCGAGGCGTGCCTGCATCGAGCCCTGCGTGTAACGCATCTCCATCCCAGTCCTGGCCAGCACCTCCTGCAGCTCGTCCTGTGGGCAGACAGCGCAGTGTTGTACAGCACAGTGTGTGGTCACACAGCACAGTGTGAGGTCACATAGCACATTGTGAGGTCACACAGCACAGTGTGAGGTCACACCAAGCACAGCTGGTGGAGGTCCACAGCACATGTAGGTCACACAGCACATACAGTGTGAGGTCACACAGCACAGGTGTGGTCAACAAGCACAAGGGTGTGGTGGTCACACAGCAAACAGTGTGAGGTCACACAGCACAGAATGGTGGTCACAACATCACAGTGTGAGGTCACGTCACACAGCACAGGTGTATGTGGTCACACAGCACAGTGTGAGGTCACACAGCACAGTGTGAGGTCACACAGCACAGTGTGAAGTCACACAGCACAGTGTGAAGTCACACAGCACCGTGTGAGGTCACATAGCACAGTGTGTGGTCACAGGACAGTGTGTGGTCACACAGGACAGTGTGAGGTCACACAGCACAGTGTGAGGTCACACAGCACAGTGTGAGGTCACACAGCACAGTTTGTGGTCACATAACACAGCCGCATTTTTACCCTGAGTTCCAATATGGTTTCTTCTCGCTCCTTGAATTCCTCCGCCATCGAAACCTTGAGTTGACGGATCTCCTTCCTTAGCTTGGCGCTGTGCTGAGAATTTGCAATGGCGTCCTCCTGAAAAGAAAATACATTAGCACACATCAAACATAGTGCAGTAGTACAATAGTACATGTCTGATAACACAAACTCGTAAGCTCGATAAACTTCACATTACCGAGAAACAGCAGAAGTGACTTTAGTTCTTCCATTGTCTGATTACATTGTTTGAGAATGCCGTTGCCACCACCAAGGATATGTAGAATACTGTTTTCACAATCGTGACTGCGCTTCCTATGAACAGCGGCTATTGTAGGCAGACAGATTCGGATATGCATTGGTGGTGATTAATTTGTAGACGGCCTCGGTTATCGTCAGACGGCTGATACCTCGATGAGTACGAACTCGTATCTCCTGGTGCCCTCGGCTTCCACAGCCTCTATGAGAGGCACATACGAGTTCTCTCGGCGTAGTTCTTTCATCAGCCGGTCCAACACCTACGGAAGAAATATGGGGGAGAGCACTGAGATATCCTCCCACCGGGTAACCGGAAATAACAGCTGTGGTATGGACTTTATAACTGGGGCATTCCACGACATTTCGACCAGTCGAAAACACCCTCATCTCTCACTTTTTGTTCAAAATTGGTGTATAGGGTTATACTTTGGTCTGAATTCAGCTGTGGAAATATTAGCTTCGAATCCCCCCTTGGAAAAAAACAACCTCAGTTATCGAGTATAGCCTCGGGAATTTTGCAGGGTTCATTTGCAGAGGTGTTTTGGAAGGCCAGCCGAAAGACTGCATTTGACTTATACCAAATGCAAAAATATTGTATGGCTGAGTTCACAATGAACGAGTTTTTTTTCTCTGAATTTTGGCGTGACCTTGGAATGAACCTTGACTCAACGTGACTTGTGACATTTTTTTCGATGACCTCGTGTGACCTTCGGGTTTACACCTCTGTTTTCAAATTTTTCACCTTTCAAAATACTTGTCAATGTCTTTGTCTAAACAATGCATACAAATAAAAAAGGTTGCGTTTTTCCTTCTAAATTCCATATTTTCCATCATATATACGTGAAGTGTTTTCGGAATAACCCCAAGGGGAGGGCGTAACGGCAATATCTGTCAATCTATGAGACCCGATTTGGACGGGGTCTTGATCATTTGATCTGGGTGGTCTTAAGAATCGGTGCCGTAATTAATTGTCTCACTTTGGTCTAATATGGAGTGGGACGCAAAATTGGACCAAAACACCCAAACCACCAAAATCGTTCAGGACGACATATGCTCCAAACTATGGGACCGATTTGGACAGTATCTGGAACCATTCGATCAGCGTGTTCAAACGTTGTGGATAAGAGTTTTTAATCTACTTTGGTTCGGAGTTCTTAGTCGGACCAAATTAGACCAAAAGACAAACAATCGTTGCAAGACGGCGTCATGCTCAGAACCTATGGGACCGACTTGAACGGGTCTTCTTCAATCAATCTGGTGTGGTCCAAAACCAGTGTCTTCAAAGAAGTTCAGTCAACTTTGATTTGAATCTAAATTGGACCAATCAGACCAAGAACCACCAAAAATATAGCAGGATGACGTCAAGTTCCGAACATATGGTCCAATTGGAACACGATCTTCACCATTTGATCTGGCTTGGTCAAAGGGGCCGTAAGAAAGTCTACTGAACTTTGGTCTTATATAAGTGGACCAAATTGGAGCCCAAACCCACCCAAACCACAAAAATCGTTGGCAGAGGACTCCATGCTCCGGACCCTAATGTAGCCGATTTGGGCGTTATCTCACCATTCGATCCAGCGGTTGTTGAAAAACGTTGTGTGGACAGTTTTATCTAATTTGATTCAATTAAAGTGGACCAAATTAGACCCAAACAAGCTAAAAATAATTGCAGATGACGTCTTGCTCAGCAACCTGAATAGTACGATTTGTTCGGAATCCTTCCACCATTCGATCCGGTTGGTTCAAACGTTGTGGTTTGATAAGTTTTATCTAATTTGATTCAATCCAAGTGGAACCAACATTAGAACAAAAACGCTCAAATCGTTGGCAGATGACGTCATGCTCCGAACTATGGGACCGATTTGGACACGATCTTCACCATTTCATCTGGCTTGTTCGCAAGCAGGGCGTATTGAGTTTAATCATTTGGTCGAATTTAAGTGGACCAAATCCGGACCACACCAGTTTTTGTTGTTTCGGTCCATTTGGTCCCACTTTAAAAATGAAACCAAACTCGTCAAACTCAAACATCGGCACTGTTTTCGGATCAAGGCGGATCGAATGGTGAAAATCTTGTCCAAATTCAGTTTGATATGTTCTGAGAATGGCGTCGTCTGCACGTTTTTTGACTTTTTGGTCTAAATTTGTCCTAAGATAAAACCAAAGTAGAATTAAATACTCTTATCCACAACGTTTTTGAGCCACGCTGGATCGAATTGGTTAACATACTGTCTAATCGGTCCATAGGTTGGAGCATGATGTTCGTCTGCAACGATTTTTGGTGGTTTTGGGTGTTTTTGGTCCACTTTGGTTCACTCATATTAGACAAAGTGTAAATACAATTATATACGGCACGTCTTATACCACGCCAGAATCAAATGGTGAAGAACCCCGTCCAATCGGTCTCATAGATTGGCAAGTATATGTTGCCCCGTTACCCTCCCCTTGGGGGAATTCCGAAAACACGATCTGACCTACCACGTATATAGATAGGAAACTATGGAAATTTAGAGAAAAACCGCATTTCTTTATTTGTTTGCATTGTAGAAAAGACATTGAAAGTATTTTGAGAGGTGAAAAAATTGAAATCAGAGTTACCCCGAGGTCACACGAGGTCATCGAAAAAAAAATGTTCCACAACGGTCACGTGTCCAAGGTCATTCAAGGTCACGGCAAAATTCAGAAAGGACATCGGGATTTTCAAATTGTGAACTCAGCCATACCGTATTTTTAGCATTTGGTTAAATCAAATGCAGTCTTTTCGGCCTCCGAAACACCCTCTGCAAAGTGACCCCCGCAAAAGCCGAGGCTATAATCGATAACCTGAAAGTCAGCAGATCGAGCTAATATTTCCACAGCTGAATTCCAGGACGCCAAGATACACCAATTTTGACCAAAAAGTGAGAGATGAGGGTGTAATTTGGGATAAAAAATGGTCGAAATGTCGTGGAATGCCCCAACTGCACCATCGCCTCAAATGCACATTGAAATGCATTATATGTCAGGAAAAACATGCGCTTGATTATGCTAAGAATGAACTGAGGCAGCGAACTGGAGAGAAGCTGATTCATTTAAATAGTAAAATAACAGAGAAAAATAATTCGCATTGAATGAATGTCGTAAATATTTGGGATCGATAGGAACAGCAAATGTTAACACTCTTTCGATGTTGGTTAAGCTAGATTGCACTTACAGATGTTGGGGAATTACATATTCGGTAATTTAATCGCCGGAACGTGGGGTGTCATTGCGGTTACCTTGCTGAGGTAGGCTCTGTCCTGCTGGATTTTCACGAGACTGGGGTTCGCTGGCACTATGTGGTCTCCTCGAGTGCTGCGGATTTGTAATGGCTCGTCCTCCTGTCGGCGAAATCTGGAGACACGGTTAATCGAGTGAAAGGAAGGTCTTATTTTAATCTAACAGTTCATGTTTTGAAACTTATTTTAAACTTAAAATGAATAAATACCCGACGTTTCGCGTTCTAATGAGCGGTAGTTCAATGGGCAATACAAAGATATTACTATTATAGATATATATATATATAGAATTTACCTAAATATATTATATATAATAATACTATAGTACGATTTCGGACACATCATTTTTAGATGACTTGAAACGACAGATCCATAAAATTTTATTACTCAGTATTTACAATATACACTATCTTCCATCATGCACGCAATGACCTCAATTAAACTTGGCAATCGATCGCAGGTCGTATGCGTGGGTTTTACAGGATCGGGGTATTTCTGGATCGGGAGTTAGCGATCCGATCAGACCTCGATAGCTCGGCCTTTTTTTCAATCGACTCGTGTAGAGTTTTTTAGTTTCATCTTGTTTCTCTCCTTCTTTATCTGGGCGTTGACACGGTAATCAGTCTCTCGCTGTTGCAATCCAGTACTTAACCCTATTACCGTGTTGCTCACGTGGGGGGGGGAGGGGAAAGTACGGCCCCTTCTAGTATTTTTTTTGCGATACAGTTTAACTTCATAAATTTCAAACCCAGATTCTCAAACTGCTGGCTTTTCCTAAAATTACACTGTGGTCCGCGCACTGTGCGAGATAGTTGTTGCTTTTTCTCCATAAAATTCAAATCATTAGAAGGGGTTCCAAGACAAGTTTTTAGGGGGCGTGTTTCGCTCCGTTCTGACACAAAAATTTTGCATGGTTACAGCACGTCGTGAGTGGTTGTCGGTGTTCAAAGGGAAGCTGTTACGAAAACAGACATTCTGTAAGACAGTTGTTGTTCCTTTTAAGATGGCAATTCTCGGAAATTTCAAAGATTTTGAATTTCTGTAAATCAATTTTTTTTTTCTCAAATGATACAAGGTTTATTTTCATCAGGTTTTCATAAAAAAACCTGAATATAGAATTTAGAGAAAACATTGCAATAAATATGTTTCTCGATAAGTTTCAGGGTCGATCTTTAAAATATTTGATAGACTGATGTCGGGTCCAATGCTCATTTCCCAATTAAATATGTATATGGTGAAAATTGACAATAAGTATTAAATCACATTTTATCAATCCAAACTATTTCACGTATCATGTTCTTAAGGCCCTTCTCGAATGACCAGTGATGCAATTATTAGTCATGACCTTTGAAGGTCATTTAAGGTCACGACACTTCTGTTGTCAGTCATACTCGTGACAGGCAACATAAGCACGCTCGCAACTGTCCTGCAAAACGTTGTTGTTGTCAATAGCATCTTTGATATGCCTTGACTGACTTCATGTTCCCTTGACCTTGACCTTGACCCGGGGTGAAATTTCGGATTTGACAAAATTGGGTATGGATTCAATTGCAATGACGAAGAAAACACGATTGGTATCAGAAATAATTACTCTATAGTGGTGTAGATTAAAAGTTATTAACGAACAAACTTTTGCTGAAAAACAGGTTTTTAAACATTTGTTGACCTCTACAGCCCAAACGATTGACCTGGTCATTTATGATGCCATGATCGCTAAAGACAATTAAGACTACCTTATAGTAAATTTTCGGATTCCTTCTAGCTGCCATAGTTTCCGAGATAATGGCAAGATTTTCTGAAAAATCATATTTTGGCAAATATGACTTTTGATGACATCATTTGACCTTAGAGAAAGTGACCCAAGATCACCAAAATTTTACAAAATAAAGTTTGCTGTCGACCCTAACCACATACCAAGTTTCATGATTCTAGCTCTTATGGAAGCCGAGATCTGAAGGGGGCCGAATAGCCCCCCGCCCCCGACTAGATTCGTATACTTTTCATCCCTCCAGGAATAGGGTTAAAAAATCCTGGCGATACATTTGTCACTTTCTCTGTCCGGATGTATGCGGCTTCAACTAACCATCCTTGCATTTTTGTTAGATTGGTGTGCACTGTGCAGTGTGCAGTGCTTGGGCTTCACTCTATTTCACTGGCGGATCCAGAACGTGGGCATAGGGGCCAAATTTCAAAAAGTTTCATCAAATTTGAAAAACTCATCAGATTTGGTTTCCTTGTGCCTTGCTGAACGGTTTAAAACAAATATGCCTTAGTAAAAATTATATTTCCCTCTACAGTGGAAAATATGGCAAATTTCGCCGATTTCAGGCAATACGGGGGGGGGTCTAAAGCCCCTGCCGCCCCCCTCTGGATCCGCTAGTGCTCCATTTAGACTCGATTAACATTTGTCACATAAGTATTCTTAACTGGATATACGGTGTCGGTCAGTGGGCTCTGTGGCCTGGGAGATGTGAATTTACAGGGGATACTTGGTTTTAAATTAAAAAAAATGTTATGAAAACATAGACATTGGTTTGACAAGAGAAGTTTACATAACATGTTATATCGCATTAAAATGGATCTACACCCATTTTCGGGTCAATGCTATGTATGGGTAACTATGGCTTTGGCTTTTATTTGATGACAGGAAATTTGAAAAATTATCTCCATTGATGTCCGTTACCTTTGTCGCAATGTTTCCTTTTCGTCGACGTAATCTTTGATATATGGCGCAGCAATTATCTTTCCAAGTACCTCTAACTGCTGGTTGTACTCGTCCAGCAATGCATAAACCACCTGAAAACAAAAAGACGCCTCTTGAAAACAATTAACCTTTACTCATATTGTTTTTATATTAACCCGCGCACCGACGGGGGGCGGATATCCGCCCCCCACACACAGGTTTTTCAGGACTAGCGGAAAAACGGCGGCGTGTAGCGCCGCCAAATTTTGCATAGCTGCTTGGGCATCAATTACCCACACTTTCTAAAAAATTGACTTCCTATTTTTTAAGGTCACGTTGTCAGGTGTAACAAAGTTAGTAGTTATGACATGGCCGTGAGTCCTACTTTGCCTTATTTGGTATTAACTGCTAAGCGTCAGCTGGTCACGTGAATTCACAAGTGTGATCTGTTCAGAATACATGAGGTGATGGTCACGTGGCGCACCGGCGGCGGTGTGCCGTCAGCGGGACGGGGGTCAGGAGTGAGCTCCGGGGCTGCACGGGAGCGATCATGTAACCAGTCCGGCGATCTGTACGCCGGCGTGTAGTGCTGTAATGGAGAGAGCGGTTGTACTCTGTAGGAGAGAGAGAGAGAGAGAGAGAGAGAGAGAGACGACGAGCCACGATGAGGAGATAGCAGTAAGAGAAGCAGGAGGACGAAGGAGTGAGAGAGAGAGAGGACGACGTGGGTGTGTGACGACATCGATAGAGAGAGGTCGAAGGAGTACTGCATGGCAAATATAGTAATGCAAGTGGGAACGAAAACTCTAACTGGGGAAGGACTGGAGACCGAAAGACGCGAATAGGCATGGATCGAATGACAAACACGAACACAATTCGTTACATATTCCAACGGCGGTCACATACGTTAAAGTGGACTGACCTCAGAAGCCGGGTTTTGAAGTTTTGACATCTTGCCGAACAGTCCACAGGCTCGGGTCGCGTGAGAACCAAACAGTTTGAAACTCACAGTGTGTAATAAGGCCTTGGGTATCCACAGTTCACATATCTCGGATTTTTTTTTATATCGTTGATCTAAGGTCATGTCAATTTTGGGACCTCCCATTACCTATAAGTCTATGGGAGAAAATTGAAATGCGCACCAATCGAACAAAACCTGGCTAAATGTGATAAATTTTCATCCTTATCACTATTTTGAAGCTAAGCAGAAGAATGCATGTTGTATTTTTATTCCGTGACCTCTTTAAGGTCAAATCCACTGGTGCCCCAGGCATATGGTTTTTGTGCATAACTCATCTTCTACGTCCAGGCTAGAAGTGCTGCTGGTTTTCCACCATGCTGTTTCTCTGTCGACTCCATTCGATTGAATATCATGACTTTGACCTTGATTTGACCTCAGGTCAGGTCAGGTAATTTTGTTTAGTTTGACCTAGCTAGATCATACGATATATGATTAGATGCGCCGTGATGTGAGAAATACAATGGCGACTAAATCACTTCCCTACCTTTGATGCTTAAAAAGTTAATAGCAAAAAGCCTTTTCAGTTCATATTAAGCACGTTGACCTTCGCTGACCTCTGGAGCCTTAACTATTGACCCTATCTCAAATATGAGGACATATTAGCGAAAGAGTGTTTCAAGGGCATTGCAGTGCTTTTTTCGGATCGCTCCTAGGTATGTTAGTTACTGAGCTAGCCCGGATTATGTGAAGCAATGCTCAATTTACTCGAAATATGGGAAAATTTGACCTGTTTTAACCTCTGGTGACCTCAATATTGACCTGATCAAAAAATAGTCTCTGTATTTTCTCTAGTACTCGTTACGGCCTACCTCACGCCGTTTTTCGCTTCTCGCTACGTTGCGTAGCTTTCGAGATCTCTGGGGGGCGGTTATTCGCCCCCCCGTCGGTTCGAAGTTGGCTCAGACCCCCGTCGGTGCGCAGGTTAAACCTTCACGTTGCTGAGAGCAAGCGATAATAGCATTCGAGTCGTACTTTTATAATTGATAAATGGGCGAAACACCATGCAATACATATAAGGTGGTTTTAGTCTTTAGAGCATTACGGCAAAAAAACGTTTCCAGTATTTTGCATAACTTATAAAATGTTGAAGTCCAACGTTTTTAGAAATATGATACTTCGACGTCTATCAGATACCTATGATCGTGTTAAGTGAGCTCATAACTGGTTTATTCCTAAAAGTAAATGTGTATTTTAAACCCCATTGAGAACAAAGGATGCAATACAGTGGTATGTTAAATTTGGTCAGATGGCTGTATATACCTGAGTGTCCACTGTCCATCTCTGACAAAACAGACAGATGAACACACCTGAGCGTCGACAACCGTACCTGAGCATCCACCTCTGACAGCAGACTGTTGGACAGCAGGTACCGGTCCCCCGTCTGGTCCCAGTCGTTCCCCGACACTTCCGGCTCGAGGGTCTTGCTTGGAACGTCACCGATCTATCGAAAGTGTAGCGAAACGTAGTCTTTGACAAATAAATCGACACAGTCCACACATTTACCACACAGTTATCTATATTTTTTACATATTTTTATGTTATTTCTATATTATATTCATTTTATATTATATTTACAGCAAAACTGTTCTGATTGGAAACTTTACCAGCACAGTGATAATTAATTCAGAGAATTCTGATGACAGAAGAGCTAAAGTGCAGTTACATTGCAGATTGAACGCCTCTTGCGTTTATGTTATATACATCTCAGAGCCAAGCGCCTACTTCATGACAAATAGTTCCCAATGTAAAGTGTGGACCAGCTCGGCGGAGCGGTCGGTTCTGATTGAGTTCTCACCTTGTTGTCTCCTGAGGGTCTGTCGCTGACGGACTCCATGGCTGCCAGAGAGCCAGCCAGAGAAGCGGTGGAGATGCCGTCTCCCTTGCCCGGCGGGACTATGTCAGTGACGACGTCTACGGCATGTTCAGGCTGTCCAGGCTCCGCGCTACCGTTCTTCTGGTGCTGACTTTCATTCGAGGCAAGACTCTCGTGGTTAGACTCTTCACTGGCCTCGGTTGAAATTGAGCCTTCCTCGGGATCTTCGTGGCCGAGTGATCCGTCCTGAGAGGGCTGGGACAAGATGCTCTCGTGGCTGAGGGCAGGTGAAGAATGCTCTTCCTCCATTGTCGAGTCAGTATTATCACTGGTACTCTATATCACCGAATGGAAGCTTCGACACTTTTTATAATCATAATTACCAGCACAAACTTATCATTTCTTGCTGAGCTACACCACCACGATAGGTTGTCTACCATTTCCCATGAGTCATTGTCAAACACTGCTTGTCCAGCGCTCCACGGGCACCTCCAGTGTCGATGTTACCGGGACGAAACCAACTATCGATTACACAATAGCTCCGTGGAGGTTTGTGGCAGAGTAGTTGATTAAACAGGCGAAGTGAACGACGCTGTTGCCATGACAACAATAGTCAGACAGAACCACTTCTGGGTAAGATATCTTTGCTTGGTTTGTGTTCTAAGGTAGCTGAATCCTATCAGACAGCTCGGATGTAGTTTGGTAATGAGTCGCTTATTTTGTGCGTACCGTCAAAAAGCGAAAGAGGTATTATGACAGAGACATGGCTTCAAGCATGTTAAGCGTGAGACTTTTGGTACAAATTTCAAAGTGAGAAGGTTGTCTTCTTCTTGTGCTAACATCCCATCAATAAATGAAAATCCTCCTTATACCCGTTGCTTTCTTTCTATTCCAGGCCTTCGTCTTCCAACGAAAGAAAACTTTTGCACACATATTCTGCGGCCTCGCTCGCAGGTCAGCAAACGGTCCAAGTCACGATGATTCAGTGTGTATTGTGAAGTGAGGATACGTCTTCATGCAACGACTTCAACCTTCTCCGTCTACTTGTTACAAACACATGCATAACGTTTTCATTCAATATAAAGAACAGATAACAATCGTTTCGAAGTAATCAAGCATTTCATCGATAATACAAATAACACAAAACACAATACGAATATGACAGACTATCTTACATCGCGGTGGCTGTCCGTTAGATCACTAAACTACATGCTCTCATGATGTTAGGACAAACTCAACACATCTGCTGATGATCTGTTGCCAAAACATTTTACCAATGCTCGTACATGTAACATGAAAGACGGGAGTTTCCGAAAATCCCTCTGCTGTCTCCTGCGGGAGTCAAACATGATATGTCTGTACAAATTAGCACATGGGAAAGGCTTAGGTATGTACACATGTGATAAATGTTGTCCGGCGACAGTGTGGGGGTGGAGGCAAAACCGTCACTTGACGTCGCAATGGGGCGCGATTGTGACGTCACTGTACCAAATCCCAATCTGCTCCCCTCGTCAGATACACCAGTAGCAGTAGTACCGTAGTCAGCTTCCCAGCCAGCGCTTCAGTCCAGTCACAGGTACGCTTGTAAATACATACTTCGAAAAACAACAAAAGTATGTTCCATCGAAATACTCAGGCAATGCCCAGATACTTTAAATCACGTCATACTCATTACTTTACATGCCATTGCGTTTCAGTAGGTAGGGTTGTCGATTCCTCATGATGAAAAGCCATACAGTCAGAGTAATACCAGCGATGTCGCAAATTCAAGCCGCGTATGTCACTGCGAACCGTGCGTCACTGAGTCACTGACCGCCAGTATCACTGAGAAAACGCTCAATTCAGTCACTGATAGACTGCCTCGGGTCTTATGCCACTGCGGCTGGAATGGTCACTCATTCAGTTCCAGTGGACAATGTCCCCACAAACGTCGTCCATTTGCTGCACGAGTGACTCAGAGTTTATATTCGTCCCCTGTACGGGTGAGTCAGAGTTCATACTCGTCCCCTGTACGGGTCAGTCAGAGTTCATACTCGTCCTATGCACGAGCGAGCAGCCCCGCTGCACGGAATGACTCAGTGTCCGTGCTCGACCCCTGCAAGGATCCACTCAGTGTCCATACTCGCACGGGTCACTGCAGGAATGCGTCAGTGTCCGTCCACTGGCAGTGAGCAGCGCTGTCCGCTCGTCTGGCTCCGGCGGTGGCTCCTCCGAACTGGTGCTGCCCCCTGGCGGCGGCGGCCGCGGCGTACGTAGGCGGCGCAGCGATCGCAGGTGGGTAGCCAGCGCGCGGAACCTCGAGTTGCGCCGACCGCCCAGACCCGTACCCGAACAGTTCGGAGGGTTCTGTGGGCACATGCGGAGATATGAATGATAAGGCTAGGAAGAGACAGGCTCAAAGTAGAGACAGAACACTGTCTGCTACTACCTATTTGTCGTCACTGTCACTAAATGTCACGAGATGTCATTTGCTTAATGGATGTGTAATGCATGTCGCTAGACGTAGACGGCGCTTTAAATTACTACCAAGACATACTATAACCGAAAATTCATCTGTATCTTATGGGAAGGCCGTATCAGCCTGGATGATATGAAAATAACTGCCATTTTCTTTTCACTTGCCTGGTCGTCGGATGTGTCGAGCGATCCTTGCCTCCTGATTCTGCGCCGTTGTCGTCTGCCACTGCTGACACTCCTGGCACTACTCACTTCACTGTCAGAGGACTCCTGATACAGCTCCTGACAGTCACCGACAGGGGCAGACCTGGCCAACAGACGTCACTGTTATATACAGATTGCTGAATACAGCTCCTGGACAGTCACTGACAGGGGCAGACCTGGCCAACAGACGTAACTGTTATACACACGATTGCGTGTTATAACGCTCCGACAGTCGACCGACAGTTGAGGCAAGACACTGGCCAACAGACGTCCTGTTATATACAGATTGCTGATCCACAGCTCCTGACAGTCACCGACAGGGGCAGAACTGGCCCAACAGACCGTCCACTGTTATAATACATCGAGTTGCTGATACAGCTTCCTGCAGTCACCGCCGGGGCAGAACCTCGCGCCAACAGCGTCACTGGTATATTACGGAGATTGCTGATACAAGCTGCCTAGACGTCACCGAACAGGCGGCAGGACACCTCGGCAACAGACGTCACTGTCCTTAATAGATTTCGATTCGAACTGATACAGCTCCTGAACAGTCACCGACAGGGGCAGAACCGCCAACAGAACGTCACTGTTATAATACAGAATTTCCATGCTGATACAGCTCCTTGAACAAGTTCACCGACAGGGGCAGACCTGGGCCAGACAGACGTCACTGTTATATACAGATGCTGATACAGCTCCTGACAGTCACCCGACAGGGGCAACCTGGCCAACAGAACGTCATCGTTTATACAGATTGCTGATTACAGCTCCTGACATCCACCGACAGGGGCCAAGACCTGGCCAACAGACGTCCTGTTTATATTTACAGATTGCCTTGATCAGCTCCTGACAGTCACCGACAGGGGCAGACCTGGCCAACAAGAACGTCAACTAGTTAATACAGATTGGCTGATACAGCTCCTGACAGTCACCGACAGGGGCAGAACCTGGCCAACAGACGTCATGTTTATATACAGATTGCTGATAGGCATGACCCATGACAGTTACAGATAAAATTGCGATACTGCTCCCTACGATGACAGCCATTCTTCTAATGCAATTCCTGATCGTCATCAAAAGACCCTATTGAATCGTTTCACGCTAGTTACTATTATTCCACACACGGGAAAGGCAGTACAGCCGCACTGCACTCGAGCAGTGCAGCTGCAGCATCAGCTGGCTGTTAGACTGTACCGCAGTACATAACAGCTCAGCGGCACAGCATCAGCTGGCTGTTAGCTGTACCGCAGTACATAACAGCTCAGCGGCACAGCATCAGCTGGCTGTTAGACTGTACCGCAGTACATAACAGCTCAGCCGGCACAGCATTCAGCTGGCTGTTAGATACTGTATCCGCAGTACATAACAGCTCAGGCGGCACAGCATCAGCTGGGTTTAGAACTGTACCGCAGTACATAACACCGCTCAAGCGGCAGCAGCATCAGCCCTTGCTGTTAGCACTGTACCGCAGTACATAACAGCTCAGGTCGGCACAGCACCAACTGGCTGTTGACTGTACCGCGGATACAAACAGCTCAGCGGCACAGCTCAGCTGGCTGTTAGACTGTACCGCCAGTACATAACAGCTCAGCGGCACAGCATCAAGCTGGCTGTTAGAATGTACCGCCAGTACATAACAGCTTCAAGCGGCACAGCATCAGCTGGTCTGTTAGACTGTACCGCAGTACATAACAGCTCACGGCACAGCAATCACTGGCTGTTAGAAGTACCGCATGTACATAACAATGCTCAAACAAGCGCACGCATCAGCTGGTGTTATGACTGTACCAGCATTTTACATACAGTCAGACGGCACATGCATCAGCTGTGGCTGTTTAGAATGTACCGGCAGTACATATAAGCTTCAGCGGCACAGCATCAGCTGGCTGTAGATCTGTTTATCCGCAGTACACTATCAGCTTCAGTTAGCGGCACAGCATCAGCTTTGGTTGTTAGAAGTACCGCAGTAACAATAACAGCTCAGCGGCAGCAGCATCAAAGCTGGCTGTTAACTGTACCGCAGTACATAACAGCTCAGACGGGGCACAGCATCAGCTGGCTGTTAGCTGTACCGCCAGTAACAATAACAGCTCAGCTGCAGCCATCACTGGCTGTTTAGAACTGTAACCGCAGTACATAACAGCTCAGACAGCTGCAGCATCAGCTAGGCTGTTGACTGTACCGCAGTACATAACAGCTCAGCTGCAGCAATCAGCTGGCTGTTAGGACTGACCGCAAGTACATAACAGCTCAGCGGCACAGCATCAGCTGGCTGTTAAGATCAGTAACCGCAGTACATAAAGCTCAGCTTTGGCAGCATGCAGCTGGCTGTTAGACTGTACCCATACATAACAGCCAGCTGCAGCATCAGCTGGCTGTTAAGACTGGTAAAACCGCAGTAACATAACAGCTCAGCGCACCCGCAATCAAGCTGCTGTTAAGACTGTCCCGCAGTAGCATAAACAGCTCAGCGGCAAGCAGCAATCAGCTGGCTGTTTAGAGAAGACTGGTACCGCAGTACATAACAGCTCAGCGGCACAGCATCAACTGCCTGTTAAGACTGTACCGGCAGTACATAACAGCTCAGCAGGCACAGCATCAGCTGGCTGTTAGAGCTGTACCGCAGTACATAACAGCTCAGTATAGCGGCACAGCATCATTAACTGGCTGTTAGACTGTACCGCTTGTACATGAACAGCTAAGCTGCAGCATCCGACTGATGTGGGCTGTTAGACTGTAACTTTGCAGGTACGGATAACAGCTCAAGCTGCAGCATCATGAAGCCACTGGCTGTTAGAATACTGTACCGCATCACATAAGCAAACTCATAGCGCACAGCCAATCAGCTTGGCTGTAGACTGTACCGCAGTACCATAACACAGCTCAGCTGAAAGTTCATCAGCTGGCTGTTGAAGACTGTACCGCAAGTACATAACAGCTCAGCCTGCAGCATCAGGTGCTGTTAGACCTGTACCGCAGAGTACATAACAGCTCAGCGGCAACAGCATCTAGCTTGGGCGTTAGACTGTACCGCAGTACATAACAGCTCAGCGGCACAGCATCAGCTGGCTGTTAGACTGTACCGCAGTGCAGTACACAGCAGTTGGCAACCTAACATTAGGTGTTGTAAGACAATGCACCACGCAAAGGCGAACAATGTTGAATACGGACCTAAAAATATCCATTGCTGGTGTATAAGCAGACGCAGATCCAGGATTTCGGTCAGGGGTGGGGACCACATAGGGCGCCACATGGGCACCGCCAGTACAATATTGTTGACCGGGGAAGGGGGGCAGAGGAGCGTCACATAACTAACTATTGTTGACCGGGTTAGGGGCGGGGGGGAGAACGTGATCAAAACCAGAAAATTGCGCCCTACGGGTGCGTTTGGCGGCCGCAATCTGGGCGCAACCCGAGGTTTAGTCCGCCCCTGTGGCTCAGTGGGAGAGCGCTGGTCTTCTGACCTATCCCAGTAGTGGCAGCCTGGGTTCGAGTCGCTTCGGCGCTCGCTATTTGCTGCTGACTGGGATGGCCTGCGGCTGGTGGCAGTGGTCGCATTTAAGGCCAAATGACGTCAGCGAGCGGGGCGGACCGTGTCCATTGTCCAGGTATATGTCGGGCACGTAAAACTTTCGTCTCTAAATTCTGCCGGCCAACAGGAATTGCGCGATCGGGTGGTGAGGTCAGGATCAGCGCAACAAGCTCTGCTTAGCGCGGTTCCTGACCTCGGAAAGCCATCCATACAAAACATGCGGACTAAATTTATTTAACAAAAGTTGAGGGGGGCCTAGCCCGTCTAGGTCCGCGCCTGGCCGCATAAAACATTGCCTTATCAACTGTGTGGCGTGTGCGTGTGCTTATGCAGTATGTGCACTGCTGTCGTGTCGTCGCATGTTTTAATTACTCGACTTGAGCTGTAATTGGGTAATTGCCTGTTGCTAATTGTCATTAAAAACATAAGTAGGTGTCTAGTGTCTGATCGACATTTCAATATTATAGTCAGTTGCAGGACTTTGAAATAAAGTATTGCTCATTAACCAGAACTTGATTTACGAGGCGTTTCTGCCGCCTCTGAGGTGGCCTTCGGACACCTGCGTTATCGTTTGACAGATCTGTATCGCCCCAGTCAAACTCCCCAGCGCAAGGGTTCTGGTTTAACAGAACTTGAATTAGAACCCTTCCCAATTTGTGATTTTTTAGGAATATAGGACCCTAAAAATATCACTTCTTTGAAATATTCATTTTTGAAAATACCGTAGGTTTTAAAGGGAAATCATGACATTCGATTTTTAGCAATATTGCTTCACGGTTTATTAACATCAAAAAGTTGTTATACATTTTTCTGGATGTAAATTTAATTCATTTTTCCCCCCTGATTAAAATTGGAGTTGGGGAAAAATGACAAAGTACGTTTATACTTCTTCCGAGGTTCTGAGATGGGTGTTTTCCCACCACTATTGGGAGCGCGACGTATCTGGCGCTTTTGTATAAATATGTTCAACGTTAAATACCTGTCGTCGAATTACCTCTCCACAAATGGCATACACGTCGCCGTCCGGGGCCAAGTTAATCCACCGAATGCATCACGTTTTTTTAAAACGTTTATTGATTGATTATGGATAAGCGGTTGAGATAAATGTTTCATGTGTGCATTCAGGGGTAAAGGTTCCTATCAGTTGGGAGTCTGCATTCCCCTCCAACTGGTGCTTCAGCTCTCTCCCCAAAATAAACTTTGACAAGGAAATTGGTTAAATCAGGGGATAAATCGTCGTTTTGTTGATTTTCATGGTACTTTAAACATTTTTTTTCCAGCTCAGCCTCCATTCGAATTTTCTTGAGAAGCTACGCCCCTGTGTGCATTGTAATGTATTACATACTTGTTTGTTAAAAATGCATGGGGGTGAAACATAACAAAAGTCGAGAACACTAAATAGATCACCGTCCAGGGCCAAGCTAAACTGCCGATTTAAATGTACTTTTTAAACACTTGTTGATGGTGCATAGAAGTTTGATAAACATTCACAAAAGATTGAGTGCATGTAATATATAGTATAAGCGTGTGCAGGCCTAGCCCCTCTAGAGCTTAAATTATTAAGCATTGTAAATGCGATCACTCAGTCAAAAATGAT